>JAULBM010336583.1:0-12774 GCA_032357055.1 Geukensia granosissima
TTGTTGGCTATGGTCTTGTCTGTCTTCCGACTTAACGATTTCTGTCTGCCCCTTTGGTATCTTCGAATTCCTTTTTCTATAAATATGTTCTGTTGAAAAGAAATATAAAACAGATTAAGTACTATTTTCGTCATGCCAAACGTCATAGTTTCACGATAAGGATTACCTTACTACAAATTAAAAGGGACAACAACAACGAGTTTTAAAAACAACAAAAATAAACTCATAATATCGGACAGATACGCACTATCTTTCACTTTAAAGTTCTTCACTGTTTTATTCACTGCTTAGTTGTGTAAAGCATCAAACTGGCAGAAAAACAGTTCTCAAAGTAAAGTAGAAGGTGTCCTCTGCCGCAGTAAGATCATAACGAGCTCGAGGCAACGACAGTCAAATTTTAATTTTATGGATCAATTATAAATATGAGATATATTTATACACTACTTAGAAATAATAATCATTTATATAGAATAAACAGTCAGCATTTTTCTTTGTAAATCAAATGCATTATACAGAATTTTATTAAATAATATCTTTGTTTTTGTACAATATGACAATAAAATTAATAATAAATTTGTCTACATAATAACAGCCAAACAAATAATTTTCTTCAATAACATTAATGTCTGAAAGATAAAATAACTGGCGCAAAATTTTGTATTTGGTAATAAAATTTATATGGCGACGTTGATCTTTAGAAAAATCATCTGACTACATGTCAATTTGCGTTGTTTATTCGAAGACACTTAGTAATCAAAAGAAAGGCACTGTTTCTAATGTCTCAATAGAAAACAATACCTCACAGAATAATGTAAAACATTGCGGTATAACATCCAATAACATTCAACTGAAAAACCCGCGAGCTTCTTTTATTTTGATCATACAAATAAACAAGATCAACAAGACTTTTATAATAACATGATAGATCATTAAATATTAATTCTTTACATTATTTCCTTAATTGAACACGAGTGCCACGATTTCTTTTCACATTCTCACTTTCCTGGTATTCGTAGCTCACGTTGAGGGTGGTGCATTTGTTCCAATATCGACTAAAACGGTTTGCTCGTGATTCTGAACCATGTCATATTTTTTTTTAAAACATCTTATTTTTGTCACAATTTTCTTCCGAAAGTTTTTGCTGAAAGCTATCAGGATAAAAAACTTAATGGAAAATCGTGTGTAATAGAGAAACATGAGCACTAAAGAAGTCACTTTTTGTGCTTCTGTCATTACAGTGAAGTTCATCCCAGACATAAAGAAATAAAGTTTCAGGATATGATCAGGAGTTGACAAGAAAAATGAACTGATTGAGAGAACAAATAGCATTTTAGCAACCCTAACTTGTGGAATACTTGATTTTTTCTTCTGGTTTTTTGAGAGGCTCATTCGTCGTTTTGTTTTTATTGATTTTATAACTTGCATAATAATGCCTGCTAGCAGTACAAATAGTACTATTGTTGGTAGAAGTAATGTAGTGATGTTGTCAATGTAGAAGTATATCTGTTTAGTTTTTTCGTTCATAGTGTCCTGGCACATTCCGTTTGTGGTCTTTGTAGAAAACAAGAAAATACAGTATGAAGAAATAGACAATAGAGCCAGCGAAATCGTTACAATCAACGCACGGGGTACAGTACACAAAGTTTTAATTTGTGTTGGATGACGAAGTGTGACGTAGTTTTCCACAGTAATGCAGACGACGTACCATTCCGATAAAAATGCAAACACAAATCCACTAAATACGAACAGCTGACATGTTCCTTCTCCAAACCAAGGGTTTAATCCTAATGGTTCTAACCACGTAATCATTTGGTTTAGCAACATACCTGTATCTGAACACAACACTGCTAATATGTACACACTGCTAGATATGTTGCGCAACTCTTTGTCTAAGAATACAACAAATGACATTATATTCCCCCATAAACCTACAAATATTATGACCGGAAGCACATATGTGAATAAAATTGTTCCGGGTGTCGCTGTAGTGCTTGTGAAGCTAATATTTCCACTTCCATTTAGAGTAAGAAAAGATCCATTTAAAGATACTTCAGAGTCTTCCATCTTTCGATAACCTGCAAAGAGACAATATATTTTACTATTGAAACTAATTAAAGAAACCTTACTCGGATGACAACATAATGCGGAGAAGACAATACCAAATATATAGAGTTATTATACATAAAAGACTAAAACAGGTTAATCTTATTGTCAGTCATAGTTGTTATTGCATGAAGACCTGTAGATCAATTCTGTCATTTGCACGAGGGTCGGGGCAACAACAGGCAATGATCATGGAAATTTGAAAAATTTATTATAGCAAATTTGTCTTATTAGCACTTTATTTTACAGACAGTCATAATCGTAAATGTTGGTAGCATTAATTAAAATTGTTTGAGTTCATTTTCATAGACGTGTGTACTTAGTGGTCACTTGGGACTAATTATAAACGTGAGGCTTACTTGGATGCTTTATATTATTGTTCCATTGAGAGGTTATATAAATTGATTTAATGATTCACTAAAGGCTGAACTACAAGCACAAATCATTTTTGGAGTAAAAACCAGCGGCAATAGAATGCAGTCAATGTGGATGAAACGAAATTTATTGTAAGGAAATTCAAACATTCTGTCATAAGCAAATGGCTTTAATATAACTTATGTTTCGCACAAGGCAATAAAATGAACAAATATGTCTGCCAAGGGAAATTAAGTTAAGGTAACCAAAAACTACTAACATTATTTTTCTTGACATATTTTATGATAAACACCAATACTCTCTTATCGAAAACAAAAATTTAAGAGCAATTGACTGAATCAAGTGAATAATGAAATAAAAATAGTTGTATTTTTTATTATCTCTACCTTGTAGATGTACAAGCTTACCAGAAACGCAAATACCTGCCGGCCACGTTTTTATATAAAGAACAACATATGTTTACAAAAGAATCAAATATACAGATTTTTTGTTTCTAAAAAGGAATGTTTCCAATTTTATGCCTATTATAATTTGAACGTGAAGTAATATATTAATATGATAAACTTTTCTAAATTTTGTAAACGTTTATAATTTTTTACTTGACTCATCTTAATTTGCGTTATATGATAGTTTAAGTTGCTTATGATCCGTTGCGTACATCTAATTAGGGTTATAACAAACATTAGATTATTGAAAATAAGCAAGATATGTGTACTTTAATTAACAGTGCACGTGAAAAAAACCTATACTAATTACCTAGTTTGCAACTATTATTTGTGTTAAATGTCTATGTTGCATGATTTATTGCGTTAATTTCACAAATACTGCAGTTTCTAATAAAATTATCATGTAACTTTATCCTAGAATTCCTATTGCCTTAATTGGATTTAGATTCAATTATGGAAGGCGCCTAGACACTGGATGAATATCAAATATTTGACAATCATTAAAATGAAGAAAAAAGAGTACCAACATTTATCTAGTTTGACAACCCTCATCATTTTTGTTTTGTATAACAAAAAAATCTATTCTCACGAATATACGTGATTTTTGTGTAAAAATTATCATGTATTTAACCCTGATTGAAATATTCATTGTGTTGCCAACAAGCTTAAGAGAAATATATACGATATATGTGCATACTTTGACTCGCTCATACTGAAAAAATGTCCAAAATAATTTTATTTTTACATTAAAAGGAGATTTGATGAAACCCGAGGAACGAAGATTAGGCAAGACATTTGTTCAGTTCTCGTATATTCTACTTTTTCGGATGCTGATGTGTTCTTAAAGGTAATTTAAGTTATTTTTGGGCAAGCGGGACAGTGGTGAAAACAGGAAAACAGGAAATTACACATGATAACAGAGACTCAAATTTTAGGGATCGTGATGAAGTAAATGCTTGTTTGAAAAGGATGCAGATTTGAATGGCATTTCCGCTTCATCAGGTTCATTTTGCTGTCTATATTCGGGTTGGTTAAAATTATGAATACTTCGCCTTACTATGTTTGGATCTTGGCCTTCACATGTTTTGGTTTGTATGCTTGTGATGAGAGGTTACTCCTTGAAAAATGTGTCCAGCATTATCAAATTTCTCTTTTTGTTTAACATTGAAAACTTGTAACCCGTGTGTTGACGACACTGCTTATCGAGAAGAGGTCCCAGAGGGTAATTACCAGTCCTCCGTATTTTTTCTACATTTAATTTTCAAAAATTTGCGTTACGAATTTAAATATAAAAACTTTGAAAGTACAAAGGATGATTTTTTCCATGTATTCAAAAATGGTAGATGTCCTTTCCGCTGCAGTTGGCTTCATATTGCGGTTTTTTTAAGTAGTACTTCTTTTTACTAATTTTAATTTAAATACTTTATAATTCGTGCATATACAAATACTCCGAACTGATGCGTCTTGCAAATTTATGATAGGAATTCGAAGATACCAAGGAACAGACAGAAATCGTTAAATTAGAAGACAGACAAGACCATGGCCAACAAATGAAACGAAAGACAAACATAGAACACACAAAACTACACTTAAAACTAAAACTAAAGTAACACGAACCCTACAAAAAACCAAGGTGAGTTCAGCAACTCCTGCTCCACTTGTGGCCCCCGTCGTGTTACTCAATAGACAAAGCCGGTGTAAAGTAACAATCGGTATTATCACAACCGGTATAGGAATGATGGATTATATGATCTCCCAACATTGTATTGTGTAACATTGTTGCCATAATGAATAATCAAGACAGTTTATTTTCTAAAATGACCTATTGTAGGATTTAATAAAAGATTTTAATTTTTACACCATAAGACTTTTGTGGGTAAATGTTTTTTGTAGATATTACGTGTTATTTGTTTTTACTTAAACAATATTGGTTGTATCAACAGCATACATGTCAAATTTAGTATTTATTACTTAAAAGGTCTATCATTTATAAACAAAATAATAAACCGTATGTCAAAAATTAATTCAAGGTGTACTCTTAATTTTTTGTTCTGGATTGATAACATATTAGTTTCGCAATCTTTAGATTATATAAGATTGAAACCATCGAAAAGACAGGGTTAAAATTTTGTACAACTCTATTTACACCATGCCGATTGCCATCTTAAACACTTTTTAAATATAAAAAGTATAGTTCCAATTAAGTTTCCATTATCAATGCTTTTTATCCAATATCAAGGGCCCTATGTCATAAATGTTTTAGTTGAAACCAAAATTGTGAGACATGAAGTAAATATTTTTAGTTTAGTATAAATACAATTGTTTTGCGGCATAATTCTCAAAGATTTTAGACAGGGAGGATAATAATTTTGCCTGTAATTAACAAGATCCATTTTATCACCATTTTTATAAAAAAAGAATCAACTCTAATTTTTTTATGCTGAGAGCAATTATTTTCACGGTCGAATATTCAAACTCAGCTTTAAAATATTGATTTAGTAAGATTTCAAAAATACTAAAACAAAATGTTCATGATACCATATGAATCAACCAATCGTGATGGCGACCATAAAATTTTAGAAGGAACGACATAAACCTTGATTGGATCTATCCTTGTTGTAGTAATTTATGCGACAACAGCAATGCTCTCTTCAGAAAATCTTGATACTTGGAACAGGCTCCAGAGTATCGAAACTGCGAAACATTAATCCCCTAGGCAGGGGAAGCAGGAATATTGCCAGATAAATATGGGAAATTTGCATTAGGAAAATAGAAGTCATCCCGTTTATCGTAAATCTTTGAAACAAGTTTTCCCTCTTGGTCAATTTCGAGGAATAAATCTGGGTGTGAAGCAACTAACCAATCAATTACAGATTTTAAGAAAACATTTTTGTAAATATAATTACAACTATTTGTAAATAGTGAACATAAATAAGAATGAGAGTTTTTATTTTGCGATTAGCACTCAGGCGCACTATTCGCAATAATAAAACATTGCATAAATTTTTCAATAAATAGTATTTGTCAAAAGTTAAGCAAAAAGATTTGTTTATATCAAGCAAATCGTAGTTATTATAAATGATTGAAACAAATAACATGACGGTCAGTTATTATTAGAGGATGTAAAGAAATGTCCTTTGTACAGTTAAGCGTAATGATGCTTTGTTTAAGAAACGGAATTGTGTTTGGGAACCATATGTAATAACCGATAACCGTTAATTTTGTCTTGTCGAGACCGAAATATTATCTAGGCTAGTTTCGGCTAACTACCAAATTTTGTCATTTCCGCTGGGTTGGGTTGTCAACCATAAATGTAAAGAATTATTCTTAATAGAGAGACTGTTAATTTACCGCGCTATGTATTGTAACGTCTTTTACTTTGTGACGTAAAAACAACTTGTTTGGGCTTGACTAGAGATTCAATAGAGTATCAAAACGTACAGATGTGTTTGATTTGCCTTTACCACTTTACGATAACATATATTTGGATATTTGAGATGTAGTTTGATTGTCTATGAGAGAGCCTCTCAAAACGGGTAAATCACAAACATCTACAGGTTGCCCGAACGCTTTAAATAATGAACAATACACAAACATCTACAGGTTGTCCGAACGCTTTAAATAATGAACAATAAATCACAAACATCTACAGGTTGTCCGAACGCTTTAAATAATGAACAATACATTTTTCAATAATTGGATCTCGGCATTCCTAAGTTTTGGTTCTAATGCTGCTGAAATGCGTGTAAAGCATATCAAAATTCCCCATAATCTTTATCCTGTAATATTCAATGTATAGCCTGTTAGGTTCAATGAATAGTATAAAATGGTAAATCAATAGGCTTTCATTCAGCACTGCCGGTTGTTTCAGAGCTTAGTGTAAATACAATCGAAAAAACAGTTTAGTTAATGTCTACTTAACCTATTCAAACAACAAGTAAAATTTGGCATCAAGTTTCAACAAAGTTTAGAATTAACAAAAATTACTATAGTTATGAAAGACTCATTTCAGAATTGAAATATGTCTGACGTGCAAGATCTGAGGTGGACAGACTTGATTTGACTCGATTCGTAGATTTACTGACACTCTGAAACAAGCAATTACTTGTTTTTCTTTTGGGAAAACTTCCTAGCGCCTTATAAAATATAAATACCGATGCCACTCTTAAAAAACGTTGTAGATACTGTTACTGCCTGTAAAACTTACTCCGTAGAATGGCTTTTGGAAATTTAAAACCTTTACTCAAGGAATATTTACTAATTTTTTGTCAAGAAAGAGAACACGGTAAGGTGAGTCGTCCAATTAAAATAAAAGCATAAAAGTACTGCCCTCACCAGATACTTTCCACTCAGAAAAGGTATCGACCCAGTAGTTTAAAAATACAAAATTACCAATTTTAAATATATATGGAAAATTATGTATGTTATATGTACATTTCAAGTTTCAAGGAGTAACCTCTCATCAGCAGCACTAGAACCGAAACATAGGAATTTAAAGATTAAGATTTAAATATAGCAGAATAAGAATTCAAATCTAAACAATCGAAATGGGAAGCCAAATTCGACGGCAGGGACAACTACCTACCCCGCATTTGTGTTCTTCAATGCACAGATGTAGTGTCGTCGACATCTACATGTAGCAAAGAATTCCGCTCAAACCGGTGCTAGGGGCCGTCTTGAACTTACAGTGAGGTGCGAGTTTTTACTCCAAGTTGAAGGCCTCACTGTGACTTTGAGATGAAGAACAGCAATCAAAGCGCTGTTCCTTCGCTTGGAATTAACTTGTATATATGAGATTTTTGTGTCATGAATATTTACACCATATCCCTCCTTTTTTCTATGTAAAGACAACAGGAAAATTAATATTTACCAAAAGATTCAAAAACGAGAGGCCATTACTGTAAAAGCTAGCAAACTTGATAAATCCATTTTTCATTTAGTTGTATTAATGAGTAATACGTATGCATTTTGTTTTCTGGGCAGTATTTCTGTCATATTTAAAACAAAAACAAGTTTACTAACCTGGAGGGGATGAAGAGGTCTTAGGTTGGAATATTTGTTGCACAACTGGATTGAAAAGACTAAAATATTTTCTTTCTATTTGCTGCAATATACTTAACTAAGATGAAGATAAAATAATCTATGTAATCGAAAGTGATATCAAATGGAGTTTATCAGTACTATAAAAATTATGATAGCACCTTTTAAGTCCAAATGATTCTAAATATAACCGTTTCTGGGTCGCTCTACATTGGGCATGAAGGAACAGATAGTAGTAAAAATCGGGGCGAACATTTATAACTGACAATAAAAGCAAGTCCGATAATTAATGAAAGACAAATCCATTGCCCTTTGCTCGCTTCATCCACTTCAATGCCACTCGGATCTTCTGGATCTTCTGGATCATTTGGGTCATTCGCCACTTCTTGCCTATTTGAATCCTTCAAGTCATTTTTATTTTCTTGCTCATTTGAAGCCTCATTTCGCTGTGGATTTCTTTTTCGACCTTCATTGTTATTTACCATTCTTAGGTCAATATTCATTTTGGAATCATTTACGTCTAAAACATTAACAACCTCATTGTCAATTATTACTTTGTCCTCTGGGAAATAAGGTTTGCTATCTGTTTCTTTTTCGTTCATAGGTAAATGTCGATCAAGACTTTCTCCGCCTTCAGCAATTTGATGAATAATCCGAGGATTGAGGACACTTTTATCCAAAGAATAATTCCTTTCATAACAACTGTGTTGGAGTCCATCGTTTCCTTGCAACATCATTTCTCCTAGCACATCAGTTGGGTTATGTCTGGAAAAATTGCTGTAATAAGCTCGGTATTCTCTAGAGGTGTCATGTTGTTTTGTAATCTCATCTTTAAAATCAGAACTTGTTTCATCATGTGGAAATAAACTTTCATCACTAGCTGTTGCCATGCCTGATTTTGGCTCTTTTATCAAATCTGCAACAATCATAATACTAATAATAATTCATTTAATAACTAGCCCCTAGAACAATAACAATTTATAATGCCTTAACGTCGCAAAAAAAAAATCAACAGAACTATAAGGCATTATGTAGAATGATTTTAAGTAAGCGTGGAAAGCAAACCAACTTATCACAAAATACCAATTTAAAGTTGTGCACGGTACGGCCATTTCTTTCAATGCAAACTCTTCAGCAATGCTCGATGTCAAAATGTGCAGAAACTCTTTACCTTGAAGAGATCGCTCCTCATTTTACTTCCTAAAATCAACAACAAGGAATCAAGCAAATTGAAAATCATCATAAAGGATATTTTCTTATTACGGGAACTTATACGTGTGTACTATCTCGTTTTACCAAAACGTTTAAAAATGTTTGATACTTACAAATCCCACTAGTTTTTTATGTCCAGAATACAAGAAATTAATGTTTAAACAAGTTTTCTTTATCAACAACGACGTAAACACGGACGTATCTAAGAATGTGTGATATCAGATAAAATGAAGATATCTGTATGTTTTATGAACAGATGTTATTTAGAAAATTCTGTCACATGTAAAGGAGACAAGGTTATCAATTTAACTTCGACAAAAAACCAAGGATGAATTTTGATAAACTCAATCTCAAAAATAAAAACGGTGTAGTAAATACATAAAAGATATATAAGTTTACTTTCTTTTATGTGTCGCGATGAATTAAATTGATTGATTGAATATTTCCTAATTTTCGATTGACAATAATTAATGAAGAATGAATGAAATATGCATTAACATAACGACAACATAGAGTTGGATTTTCAACCTTCTAGCAAGCTCAGAAGCAACAGGCCAAAGGAAGAAAATTTACACTAAAATCAGTCGAACGTTTATTGATTTATGCCTTAGCTGGAGACACCTATCTTTTTTGCAACTGTGTCGTTAGAGGTACATATTATTCTCTCTTTAATTTTTTTTTGTCTGCTTAATGTATCGACTTCGATAGTTATATCTTTTGCAATTAATTTTTAAAGTTTGTTTTGTTTTATGTCAGTGTTATGTAATGGGAAGGGTTGAGTAATCACAGACGTGTTTATCCCTGCTACATAATTTACGTGTCTCAATCCAAAAACCTGTTATCCATTGGATAACTTTGGGTTTTTGTACTTTTTTAACATTATATAGTAATGTGTTCAATAACTGTTACATTTCAATATCATCTTGTTGCATTTTACATCTTGCCATAGGGTGTCGATGTTGTGCATACTTGAAGGTCTAATGCCAACTGTTGATATTTGTAATCAATACGTTTTTGTTGGTTGTGTTATAGGCAATCTTTCCACATCTCCTATTTCTATATATCATCCTGACCAAATGCACAATACTGACTTTAAGCAAATCAGTCTTTTTTCTTGCACCTTAGTGCCTCAGGCACAGCAGAGAAAACCCAAATACTAGATTTTTGTTTGGTTCCAGCCACACTGAACCTAAGCCCTACAATTTATGATGCAAGTGCACTACCACTAGACCTGCGAGATAGTATACTTTCAATAATCAAAATATGATTAATAGATTA
The DNA here is from genome assembly GCA_032357055.1 of Geukensia granosissima. Taxonomy (NCBI): domain Eukaryota; kingdom Metazoa; phylum Mollusca; class Bivalvia; order Mytilida; family Mytilidae; genus Geukensia; species Geukensia granosissima. The sequence continues at coordinate 10,455 of JAULBM010336583.1, forward strand.
ATATGTAGTCATTTTCCAGGTTCTTGCACAATATGATAGAGATTCTGAAAGAGGTTAGCGTTGCTTAATAACAATAAATTATTATTTAGCGAAAGATAAAATTGAAAGGTCAGAATAAAAGTTATATATCTTCTCTTTTTTATAATAGTAGTTAATGTTATTATTTCTTAAGACAAACTCTCAATTGAAAATCTGTAATTGAAGGTGAAACGGTAAACAGTTTGTAACCAACGCAGGAATCTGGTTAAATAAAAGGTATTAGAGTATATCCATTGAATCTTATTATTTCATTAACATTGCTCGTGGTGCAAATATATTGTAATACCACTGAAGGTGTATGTTAGATATTGCTTATCGAATCATCAAAGATGTGAGGTATCATGATTAAAAAGTCCGACTCTTTTTTGTAGTATAATATCAAACAAATATTGTTGTAGGAGTGTATGTGATTCTTTACGTATAGTGAAATTAAAATGAGATTTGAACAGAAACATTAGAGAATGGGTAAATTCCGAAAACTTTCACAATGTCTATACACGTGTGTGCGGTTTTTTTTTAAATGATGTTTTTTTTTTGTAAATTTGGAAATAATTATAGTGTGATTGCGATAAAACAAGTTATACCAAATAGATATGGTTTATCTTCATGCTCTTCTAAGCAACATTATCAAAGTTGACTGACGACAATATCAATATTAAAACATAAAGTGGGATTTCAAAATGATTTATTTAAGATATTGAATATAGCCTTTTTGAAAAAAGGAGTATTGTAATTTACGCGAAAAATGAAAAAATTGATAATATCTAATAATTGCATTCTGTATGGAGATTTTTTCAATTTGCTCAATTTGAATACTTTGTGGAGTACTAATTTCATGATTTATGATCGAGTTTGTGACAAAATTATCATAAGCATTAATACGCCTTCTCCATTGATAAGCGTTGTAGGTACTGTTTTAATAAAAGCCATTTATTCGCAGAGATACCATCAAAAACCACTTACATAAGTACAGAACGCCAGTCATTCAATGAGACACAAACATTTTCAAATAGCTTAACTGTTCCATACTTACTCGCCAGATTTGAAATACAAAAGCACAAACGGATGGGACTAGTAACGCTGTTTTACCCTTGAAGATCACTTGGACTTGCCCTTTTCTAGTTGGTTCGTGTTTAAAAATATTCATTTTTCTGCGTTATATTTGCTTTCTATTAATTTCTCTTGACAATAGTATTTGATCTGTATTCTGAATCACGCTATTCGTTTGTTCGGTGGTTATCTGCGAAACTTTTAATTGTGGCAAACGTCAGATCTGTAGAATCTTTTCGTTTTGTATCCGTTTTGCTCTTTTTCGTGTTTGTCTTGTCTTTACGGTCTACAATAATTTATAATGTATTAATAATTGTAGACAAATCTTGACCTGTTTATTGAGATAATCATTTTGAACTGTTTATGTGCTTTATGTGGGCAGTCCTAATCAGATTTTTAGCCTGATTGTTGACCTGCAATAGCATTGTCATGTTTATATACAAATTTTGGTTAACCAGTTCTAAATTTTGATTGACCAAGAAAAATGTGACAATGAACTTTAATATGATAAGACTTAATTTCAGAACCAAATTTGCAGTCTAAATCTATGACCTGAACAGTCAGAAGGAACATTATAAACGGTGAGAATTTATAAAATTGTTGCAAAATTCTACGCAAATTATGAAGCTGATCTCAAACATTGATTCCATTATCTTATATTTATTTGGATTTTTGTAGATGTATATTCAATATTGTCGCATTTTCTAAAATTAAATCTTACAAGGAATTCGAAGATACCAAAGGGTCAAACACAAGTCATATATTGCAATTTACTGAATTAAAATATGAATGAATAATGATTCCCATGTCGCAAAAATAATGCAACGATTCAAATTTTATACTATATTTTTTGTTAATAGGTTATTACATGATGATAAATGACTGCAATATCGTTTACGTTCTACTTGCATTTTTTCACGGTAAGTGCAATTTTTGTAATCTGTAAAAACATTTCACATGACAAAGAGTAATAAAACCACAACAAATATCTAAAGAACTATCTTCTCGAAGATGTGTTTTATTAATAATGTTCTTAACTAACAGTTAATTGAATTGAAACTATATATGTGCAAACTTATTAGCTTTCTAAGGCAATGTTATCCGTATGTCCTACATCATTTGTTTGTAATCGACGTCCTCCTTTTTGTTCTTTTCTCTTATGGAACAGCTAAGATATTTGAAACTAACACTTTTTTCATTGGGGGGGGGGGGGGGGTTGGGGGATTTGGTA
>JAULBM010336594.1:0-22816 GCA_032357055.1 Geukensia granosissima
AAAATTATTGTGTCCACACGTTTATAGGGTCAAAGGCACATATACAGGCGAGACAATTTTGTGTCCACACTTGTTTTGGGTAAAGTGGCATGTCTTCCTGGGGACTGTTGCTATCGTGAGCTTGCATGTTAAAAATCCAGCTCAGCTTGTCAGTGATTCATCAACACTCATCATTTATATATGCATGAAATATTTGCTGCTGGACGTTATGCCCCGTTCATTCAATCAATCAATCATTCAAGGCAATAAAATCGATGAAGAATTATTTATGGAATTTAAAGTGCCAGTAAAGCCTGATGTGCTCAAATAGTTCAATAGTTCAAACACCATGGATACTTTGAATCTCTTTTTCAGCCAATACAGCATTTTTTTGCATATGTTCTAGCCTTAATTTTTTTAACAGTCCTCTAACTTGACAAATTTTAATTGTTCCCTTTGGTATTTGAGTTAATGAAAGTCCTCTGTATACTCAAATAGTCAATTGTGATTTACAGTTAAAATCTTTATTCAAGATGGTTAGTATTCCTGAAACAAAAAGATTCTCATGGGACTATTTTGAACTCCCAAGTCTGAAGCTCATTCCCATCATGGATGCTGTGCAGACTAGATGATTGAGCTCATTTTTTGGTCTCCTTAACTAGCAAGTTCTCCCCAAACTGTATCAACAAGTCAACAAATGAAATAAGGCTAAAAATTTTCACATTTGGAAAAAATGAAATATCAATTAGTGCACCCTTTAGGCAGATGGTCATACACTCAGCAAAACAACATTTCTATTTTCTTTTGTAGTTTTCTGACAATTAAACTGTAATGACTGATTTTTTACAATAAAAAAAAGAGGAAAACCAAAACATTATGGTTTGATTCATTTACAAAATAAGGCAGTTTTTGTCTAATATTTTCATTTATAACTAATATTTTTTAAATCTATAAGGTAATAGAAATCATGCAGCTGTCAAGTTTTAAATTTGCAATAATATATGCAAATTTTTTTAACTTGTGAAAACAGATTTTAACCGGCTTAATACAAAGAGTCATTTGAGTGATTGTCCTTATATTCCTTGAAACAAAACTTTGGTGGAACTGTTCTTAGATATTCATTTTCAAAATTATGTTATATTTTCCCCTTATTTGACAGTTGTATGACTTAATGGTCCTCATTGAAAATTCTTTTTAATTTCTGTTTATCAATCCAGATTGCTGTCATTGCAGAAGTTTATTTCTCACTTTCAAAATCTCCCAACTGCATAAAGGAGAGAGACACAGATTATTACATTGCCAGAAGCACAAGACGAGACAATCTCACACACCCAAAATAATATTTCTGTACTCTGATGAGGCTTGCCCAAGTTGGAATGTTAGAAATTTTACCCTAACGTGTCTGAGACTTGGTGTTTGACATTTTTATTTTGTTGAACACACTAAACACTCAATGAAACTTGTTGTTCCCATTATGCCACATCATAAAAACAGCCATATGCAAAGTTTGCATTTAGAAAAAACACTGGCTTTTTTCTTTATTAGACCATTTCTGAAATGGAAAGGAATAACAGAAACACATTTTTCTGGTCTATTATTGGTTAAAACAACATTAACAAGGATGCTGAAATTACACATGGACTGGAGTTGTCTACACATTAATGATAGTGAGGGAAACATCAAGAGCCCATGGTAAAATTATTTTGATTCTAATATGGTAAATATGTAAAATATGATAAAAAAACAGTGGCAGATAACAGGCTTTCCTCAAATAATATTGTGTATTGTTATTTACATTGTGAATTTCATAGCGGATGCAAGTCATAATAAACGGAGATTTTACTGTGGTTAGTCATTTGAGGACTTAGAATATAAGGATGTTTTCATGTGCTGTTTTGCACAATAATTAATGTCTATTTATTGGATTTAGCAATTGTTGGATTAAGCAATACAAAACTGCACTGCTTGTGTATACTTGATAGGTGATCTGGTTTGACTGCGGATGTGGTTTTTGGTATCAAATAAGACAACATGTTATAAACATCACTATTTTAGAGAAAAATACATACTTATACACTACAAATTTTTTTTTAATTTTTATGTTTCTTCATGTCAGTTGAAGATTAGGATCAGAATCCTGCATTTGACCACTGACAAATTTCATTGTAGGAAATGAATAATTGACAACTAACACTGTATTGTACAGTACATGACAACTATTTCTAGGGCACTCTATTCGAGTATTTATCTGCAGCAGGTTGACCAATGAGATTTCTCTATTTCACCTTGACATGTGATAACAGGCATAAAATTTTGATACACCTTTTTCAATCTTGTGTTTTTCCAAGCTGGAATACTTCACAAGATTTTCAAATAATCATCAGTATTCAATGTTTTGAAGAAGCTAATTCAAACAGTATAATGTTTATTTTATTATACACAATTGGTTTGCTTTGATGACAGCAAATATCCATTTTGAGGGTTGAAACACTTACATTGCATGGGAATTCACTGATGTTTTTTGAGACATCATAGATATTTAAATTCCACGCCATATTCATTTATATATTTGGAAACAATCTTCTGTAAAAGTAATTTGTAAGTTGAAGTATCATTTTTACAGTAAAATTGCTAAAACCCAGATGGTTTGTTATTAACTATCTAGACTGAATAAATTTTAACCTATTATACTGAGAAACCTTATAGTCATTATAGTGACCAAAAAAATAAAGATAAGATTTGCTATACCAATGTAAATTGAAAATTTGTCTGAAACTGAACCATTTTACACATTTGAAACATTTGAAGTTTGAAGTAATCTGACTTTCTTTCCATGTGATATTAAAATCTCTAAAATATCTTTGTGTTAATTAGCCAAGATCATTCAAAATACAAATCTGCCATAAAGTTTTTATTGTTAAAGCTGTTTATTGCTGTAATCCACCCTTTGTGCATGTTTAAATAGGTTTTTTCGTTCTAATGGAATAACTTGGCTGTTGTAAATCCAACAGAAGGAGTTCAGCTGAAAATATCCTTCATTTAATCGGCTTAAGTTGTGCTATTTTGCAGACAGTCTTACATTATGTTACCTTACAAAATGTTAAAATGACATTACAAACTAATCTGTCTGTCCATTTTTAGTGAACATTCAAAAATAGATGGAAATAAAACAAAGTGTTAAAAGTTAAATAAATAAAGCTGTTTTCTGTTTAATCACAGGGTTGTAGATTTTCCTTGGAAATCCACAAAGCATTAGATTGTAAATTTTCCATAGATTATTGGAACCATTTCAATGGAAAACTTCCAGTGTGTCCATGGAAATTGTGATTTTCTATTAAAATTACCGATGGAAACCCATGGACATTCTTGTAAAATTTGCATGGACATTGTCCATACATTTCCATGGACTTTATCAATTGACATTTTCATTTCTGGGTCTAAAAATCAGATGCATTAAGCCTAATAAATTATATATATACACACAAAAAAAATGTATTATTTCATTTATTTTGGTTTAGTAATCAGAAAATAAAGATAACTGCCTCAGCTTGACATACTTGAACATAGGACCACATGGAAAACTTGTTAGAAACTATTCTGGAATATGAAATAATCGTTTCATGAATGATCCTGTGATAAACTTTCAACAAGATTGCTGATATTTTGTTTTGTGAGCGATACAGGCTCCTGGGAGCCTCTGGTTTTTTATAGAGTGGTATTCCACCTTTCTTGATGGCATTGTAGAGACCTCTAGATTTTTAAATTCTGTTTGTTTTTCGTTTGGTTAGATTGCAGTCTCGAGCTCTCTAACATTATCTCTTCGAATTCTCTTTTCCCCATATTTTTTCATGCTTTTTAATTGAGAACGAGAAGCTTAGAATCCGTGGGTGAATTTTGTTTCACAATTTGTAAATTTTTATTGAAATAAAAGATATCGAGGCCAACAGTTTTATGGTTTATCTTATATTTTGGATATGCCAAGTATTTATATATTGTGTGCTGAAAGTTAAGTTTTCCTTTTTAGCTCACCTGGCCTAAAAGGCCATGTGAGCTTTTGCCATCACGTGGCGTCCGTCGTCCGTCCGTCCGTCCGTCCGTCGGTGAATGATATCAGATCACCCTGCCTGCTAACTAAAATGGCTGCCACGGCCATGTGTCAACTTTGTATACCAGGTGAGCGACTACAGGCTCCTAGGAGCCTCTGGTTTAAATGGTAATAACTTCTGTTGAAGAGATAATCCTTAGCCTTAATTTGGACTTCTGTTTATTATAACTGTTTTTTGTTATAAGGTTTCAGTATATTGGAATTGTTAACAGCAGTTTAAGCCTCTTTGATTTAACTCGCAGTTTGCTTAAATCATGTAAGCATTTGCATACTTCCTTTTACCATGTATGATGTACCGGTTTATGAAAATAGTTCGAAAAAGTATTGCGCGAATTAATGGGTTATAAAGTTTAATATTAAGTGAAAGCATTGAAGACATTTAACAATACTCTTGAAGTTTCAAAATAGGTTATGAAGCGTCCTAGCATGTGTTCAAATCGTATAAAGGCTGAACACACTATCGTTGCTGGTAAATTGACCAGCGGTTATGAAATTTTTCCATGCATATACTGAAATTTTTCATTGCTATAAATATTTCTTTTCCAGTGGAATATATCTGGCGGTTGTATGAATCCTGCCAGAAACTTAGGCCCGGCAGTAGTAACAGGGAGACTGGAAAAGATGTGGGTACGTTTAATAGTTCCTTAATTATATTATCAATCCATTCAACTATAAAATAATAACGATGCGATGGAAACGTAGATCTGTCATGATCAATGGTTAGTCGCCTGAACCTTTACAACTGAACATGAAAGAAAAGTCACAGGTACATGTAAGACCCAATACCTCATTATGAAGAACATCAATTAAATCTTTTTTTAACTTAATATTCTCATTATTCTTATTTTACAATCTTGTATCATATTATTTGTACTTTCTTTTAAGTTTTAAGTTATTACAAAACATATGAATTTCAACATAATGATACATTATCGTTTATCAATAAGTAGAATTTCATGTTTCGTTTACATTAGTGTAAAAACTAAGCAATACGTGAAAAAATATATCAAATGCAAAGTGACAGCCTAATTTAATACACCTCTAACGTTAATGGAAATGATTTTATTTCAATGTTATGTAATTTGTTTATGCATTTTACCTGGATTCAATGAACCATAAAACATATTAATGTTTGTTTGGGTTACACTCGTACTAAATTGACTTTATTTATATCTAATGGGAAATTTTTCCATGGTATAGTGTCAAGCTCCTGTTGTCGATCATTATACGCTTCATTTCATACAACATCCTTTTTGTCGTTTGGTCTATTAGTAACAGACTTTCCCTATAACACAGCTAGTTTGTGTCAAACACAGTTGTGCTTCCCAAACTCTGAATTCATTGATTGTTGGATGCTAAACGTCCAGTGGCAAATATTTCATGAATATTCAAGACGTTCTAATGAAGTTCTTCCTTATGTCTCACTTATAAATTACGAAGTAGTCGTTAATTTAGTAAATTATTCTTTTAAGTAACGCTAATGTCGGTGCATAGACTAGAAAATTCTAATTTTAGCAGTAAGGTTGAAAACGTCATTCCGTCAATAAACATCATCTTCAACACCTTTAAATAACATTCACACATAAAGAAGTATATTCATTGGAAAGTCTGATGTCTCTGCACATAATCAACAATGAACCTTAATTTGAACAAAAGTAGATACTTGTTATGATAAAATCTATTTTTTCTTCTACAGATGGATATATGCTTTAGATTGCATTAATTATCTTTCATGTATGTCACTTAAAAGGTTAAATCTCATCATTGCCCCGACATTACATGCATTACTACGGTATTATTTTCAATTCGTTAAGATAATTTTAGACAGTGGTTCTGGGTAGGAGACCTGATTGGTATTTGGAGCATGCTGTGTGAACAGTATTGAGTAAAATTATCATATTTGTTGTGATAGTTTTCCTGGGCCGGTAACTTCGTTTTTAATATCTTCGGAGCACTACAGGGAAGAAAGACTATTCATTTTAAGTACTACAGTGCCTTCCTCCTCTTTATTCATACAGTTATAGTTGAATAAAGTAATTATGGTACAATAAACAGAGCACAGTTGTATTGAAAGTATAATTTTACACTATTGTTTTTTTTTACGAAAAGTTGTATGGGATAGGTGACATGCTAGGTGCTATGTATTTACCATTGCTGGGTGGCGAAATATTTGGGCCTTCTTTTATTATTTTGTTATAAGTACAGTGTTGTATTATGTATTATGGCTTCCTATTTCGATTGGTTTTGGATTTGAGTGCTTCTTTTACTATGTTTGGATCTTGGACTTCCCATGTTTTGGTTCTTAAGTTACTGATGAGAGGTTACTCCTTGAAATGTACATAGCATACATAAATTCTCCATATTTATTCAACTTTAGTAGTCTTGTATTTGTAGGAGGAACTGTAAAACTTTATACTTAGTACTACTTTTTATCATTAAATCATTTCACTTTTGCAGTTGTACTGGGTCGGAGACATTGTAGGAGCTGTATTTGGAGCACTGCTGTATGACAAAATATTCTCAACAAAGGTGTGTCTTAACTGGTTGTCAGAGAGCTGCAGTGGGACATCAGACAGTTCATCAGACAAAATTCAAGAAATAGGATATTATGAAAAGATTGACAAAAAGGAAATTGTATTCATAATTGATAAACCTGTAACAGACCATAACGGTGCTGTTTCTAACAGCGTATCGCACATCGGCAGTACTACTACAAAAGAAAAAGCTTTAAATACCAAACTTTGAAGCAGTACAGTAGTCCATCCTTTACTTTGGATTCAAATCATGTCAAAACCGGTTTATTTCTGGTTGTTATAAACCACATGTAGCTGTAAACCTGCTTTAGTGTCATAAAACTTCTACAATGTGAAATCTGATTTCAAGTAAAAAAGATGTTCTTCAAAAACTGGAAACCAATATACAGAAACTTTTAACACAAACAACAAAGCATTATGTGTTACAAATACATGTTATTAAAAAGTTAACTGCATTTTAGAAGCAATGTTAGCGAGTTGTCTTGGAAGGGTGAGATATCGATTAAAAATAGTACTCAAATTATCTGTTTTGTTATAAAAAAGATAAAAAGTATCCATTTTTTGCCTGTCATCACTGTTGAAGAGACACTCTATATTCTTAATGTAAATTAAAACTTAAAGGAGTTTATTGTTTCAGGTTATTGGTAGTGAAGATGCGTTATTTCTATTTGTTATTATTTTACAATTTAAAAAACTACAAAAATAAACACTTTTCACTCAACTTATTGCATAATTAGAACAAAAAAATTTCAGTGGACATTGAAAAACATAACACAGAGACTTTGCTTTCATACCGTTCTATTTTCCTGTTTTAAATATTTTTATCAATGGTATGCAATTAAGAAAGGTGTCATAGCTGTGCATTAAAACAAAGGCTAACTTAGGATCAAAAGAAAAAATCGAAATGCGCGTTATCACAAAATTATAAGTATTGTCTTCATGAAATACAATTACTGATGTCACATTTCTACACCTGCCATATTTCATTTAAACATACTGTGATGTTAAATTACCTAAAAAATAATATTTCACGATTTTAAATGTCTGAAATGCACATTGGGTAACGATAATTAATAGTCGCTCGGAAAAACAGGCTAGTTTTAATTGCAAGAATGTTTGAGCTCTCAACAAGTCATAAAACCAATGTTTTTTACCTTGACCACTGCTGACGAGTTGTCATTCAACGAAATGGCCAAACAGTGTTTCAACTTCAAATCGATATTTTATAATACATCGATTGCATAAGAATGGTGAATTTTGGTTTGCTAAATGTAAATTTCTAGAAGTAACCTCTCGCTAGCAGCTTTATAACCAAACATTAAAATCATCGCGGGAATCAACATATCATGCCTTTATCAGCAACCAAATGCTTTTGATATATAGGTATTAAAATTACTGAATTATACATGGCACGGAATTATGGGTCTGACAATTTTTTTATTCATGAAAGACGATTTACATGTTATATGTCATACATTTAAGCAGACTCCGCAAAACTGGAGCGCACAAAAAATAAAGAAACCTAGCCCTTATCTAATGACTGTTTCCGTTTATTATATTCGATATGTAGGCGTGACTGTACTGTTGTACAGATAAGCAGAAATTTCACAACTCACCCTGGATTTTGCAGGGTTCGTGTTACTTTAGTTTTCATTGTAGTGGCGTATGTTCTATGTTTGTCTTTTTTTGTTGACCACGGATTGTAACTTTATACATCCCCCACAATCATGGACGCCCCCTTTAGAGGACTAGTGCCTCCAGGACGGAGTTACCTGGTGCCTATTTTCCCCCAGCACAACATTCGAGAAGGAGAGTTTGAGTATTTATACATCCCGCCCTAAGGGGTGCGGATAATTTAAATCAAATCTAGAGATTTGGTATGAATATCAATGAGACATTCGTCAAAATCATAAACAGCTTCAGGATGTGAGACTTTTTCCTCCAGTCCATCACTAACCAACGGCGAAATACATTATGGTACATAAATACCAGTAACAATGGTACAAGAATCTTCGTTCGTCGATGCAGTACATATTAAAAACTAACCAAACATACTACAACTGTTGTTCTTTGACAAAAAAGACCCTTGGATCAAATAAGTTATGTTATTACTAGTAATCGCGTATTTCGAAATGCGCCTGTTAAGTATAATCTATACAAAAATAGGAGATTTGGCATGTTTTTCCACACGACACCAAATGAAAGTTGAATTCAGACTTCTACAGGTCAAATAATGACCTTCAATAATTGACCAGTGTCCATGTCATATAGCTATGACAAAATACAAAATGTGAAACTATCCATAAAACTCGACAATTGTTGAAAACAAATGTGAACAAATAAATAAAAGAATATTTAAACAACTACAACCACTTGACTACAGGGTCCTGGCTATTGACAGGCACATTAAGTATGGGGTGGTTTAAACCCTTCCCCTAAACTGAGACAGTGGTGTGACAAGTATAGTTTAGAATACCAATGTGAGAGATCACATGTGCAAAGTTCAAAGAGAAAAGACAAATTTGAAATTAAAAGATAAATCGAAAACAAAAAGAACAAAGGCTTAGATCAACAACTCAGGAGTGGAATCAGGTGCTCTGGAAGGGTATGTTCCTTGTCTTGTGCGTAACAATCGTTGTGGAATTCCTTCGGGTTAATGACAATCCGAGAACAGGTCAACTTATTATTGAATTACCGGAAACAGGTCCATTACTAGATGAGAAAGCTGATACAATATGGGTCAACAAATTCATGCTGGCGACCTTAGAAATTTAGGAGAGACAATTTCAACCTTGATTGGATGTATCTTTGTTGTAGTAATTTATGTGACGACAACAATGCTCTCTTCAGAAAATCTTGATACTGATAATTTCGAGGAATAAATCTTGGTACATGTAAGAAGCAGGCTTTTTTGAGTCTGTGGTCTCCTTGATTTTTTATTCGCTGGGATATATCTGGTCGAGATGCTCACTGAACATAGGATTATTCAATTTAAAGACATCATCGTTGGAGCGAAAAGAAAAAAAATTAAACGATCTTGCCAATTGCATTTTGTTATTTCGCAGGAGTTCCTGAACAAAGCAGCAATAAAAACACACGATAAATATTTTAGAAATGAATTTAACAAATTGAGATCGATCCTGAAAACCAACAACAAACACAATTACAACTTTTACATGATTCAACACAGTATTAACCTCGAAAGCGTTCTGTAGTTGGGGCCTGGGTGGCCGAGTGGTCTAGGTAGTTAATTTAAACTTACCTGTACAGATCACTGTAACCTATCACCAATACGGCGTGAGTTCGCGATTGGGTTTGTACCATACAAAAACGGGCTGCGATTAATCCCATTGCACGTGATAAGGTTTGTCAGTTACCTGCCCAAGGTCGGTGTTTCTCTCCGGGTTCTCCGACTTCCTCCGCCAGTAAAGATAAACTTTTTTGTTCCGTATTACGTTTTTAACAAGAAAGTCAACTTAGTACTAATAAAACCATATTTAAAGATTCAATAATAGTGCTGTGACGATATCCTTTACGGATGAGTTTACTTAAATGCATGTTACCACCGTGTGGATTAACGTTAAATTTTAGTGCTTTATTCAACACGACTCTTCAAAAAGAGGATGTGATTTTCCGATTTTTGTTATATTTATGCGTTCAATAAAATCAAAAATGTTGATATAACCATGGACATAACGAACAAGCTAAGAATTCTAGAGTTTCTCAGGGAGAGATAAGTGTCATCACTCCGGAAGTTTTTCGGTCGCCATCATGATCTGTTTGATCGGTAAGAAATGTCCATTTAAAAATGACAATGGATATTTATCGTGAATACAAAATCCGTTCCTATACCTGCTGCGACTAACATCGATTTTGACTATACTCCGGCATTGTCAACAAAGTAACACGACGGGTGCCAGTAGTGGGGAAGTTGCTTACCCTTCCGGACTTCCGGAGCATCTGAACTCCCCCTGGTTTTTGTACTGTTCGTGTTACTCCAGCTTTATTTTCAGTGAAGTGTTGTGTGTTCTATATTTGTCTTTTGTTTCATTTCGTTGGCCATGGTCTTGTTTGTCTTCCGACTTAACAATTTTTGTCTATCTCTTTGGTATCTTCGAATTCTTTTTCCTATACACCGTAAAAAGGGCAAAAGGGACGTTTCCATCAAGGAAGGGTAATTAACGATTTAACGATTTGGAATGAGAAATAGTCCTATTTGTCGTAAATTTTGATTGAAATTTTACCTTTGGAAATATACACATCTAAGTCCATACATTATCAATTTTTCTACTACAATCGTTCAGCTAATATCGGAAAGGTTTTATTATGAATAGAATTTGCGGTTTAAAAAGGCCCTTCGTAAACCTACTCTTCTATCATAATTGAAGAAGCGATACAAAGCCAACGGATCATTCAACAGTAAAGATGCTAATAACCACGGACCACTTATTATTAAGAAGAAAAAGTCAAAACACCATCCAGAAAACAAAAAACTATCATATGGATCCGACCAAAACCCGGAGGTGAAATCAGAGGTTTTGATAAATTAGGTATTTTTCTCGCTTTAAAAACTAATGTTAATGTATTGCCCGCTGAAAATATAATAATTTTGTCACAGTCTTGTCGTAAAATATGCATGTGTAAATAGCTAGATGTGATACATCAAGAAAAGAACAACAAACACACAAAATTTGTAAGATTAATTACATCAGAGTCATAAAGGTATTTAAACAGTTATAAGGTAAAGTATTAAGTAAGGGCAAAAAGTACAATTAGCTTATTAATCATTTCTTGATGTAACACAGTGTAACCAACACGTCAGATACATAAAAATATAATAGACAAACAAAATCAGAACTGTTCAACATTTTTCCTGACCGGGTTTTAACTAGTGTAGGTATAGAGGGTTGAATTAGGTTTAAATACATGCTATACCCTCTGTTTTTTTGAATAACCAAAACCGGCGAGATAAACAATTGCTGTAACCTTAATTTTCAGAATTTATCATAATTTATATTAGTATAATCTTTTTTCCGCTTGTCATTTCTGTTTCGTATAATTTTCATTAATTTTATAGTGGTAATTTATTGCTCTTCAAAACAACCTCTTTACACTCAACCTGGGTTTATTCTCACAACCGATGTGTGTTTGTGGCTAAAACCACTGGAAACTGTGTTTCTTCCTAAATGCAAAAACTGATTTGTGATTGAAGGACGGGTCATAAAGAAGAAAAGTTAGGAATGTTAAGAAAAAGAATATAATTGTAATAGGTGAAATAAAAATTCTCCACGTATGGTTGGATACCATTAAAATTTGGGGTAGTTTAGAACAAACACGACATTTAAGAGAACTGGAATATGTCCTAATATATTGTAATCGTCACGTTCCTCAACAAAGTCACCTTCACTTATTACTAAACTATTCAAATATTCAAAATTACCTTTTACAGTCTAGTCGACTTACTTTTTAGATATTTTATTTAAGATAAAGATCACATCTTTAAATGAGTAAGTATAGTAAACTCGTATTTGGTCAAGTTAATAGATTTTATATCGTAAAAGGAAAGATTTCAGTAATCACTCCGGAAGTTTTTTGGTCGCCATTATGATTCTGTTGACTGGTACGAAAAATCCATTTCACAAATGATATCTTCCCATTGTCGTGAACACAAATACTTTCCTAAACCGTTTGTGACTAACATAATCTGTGACTATACACCGGCTTTGTCTACTGAGTAAAACGACGGGTGTCACTAATTGAGCAGGAGTTGCTTAGCCTTTTGGAGCACCTGAACTTGTCGGGTTCGTGTCACTCCAGCTTTAGTTTTCAGCGTATTGTTTGTGTTTTATGTTTATCTTTCGTTTCGTGTTAATGGTCATGGTCTTCTCTGTTTTCCGAATTCTGTCAACCCATTTGGTATCTTTGAATTATTTTTGTTATAAAACATGCTGTTTAATACCCATGTCATAACCTATGGTAATATAATTGTCATCAATTTGACGAATCAGCAGGGCATATTTTTTCTATTTGAAATTGAATTATCTTTAATTGTTCACAGTTTGATTTTTGTTTCTTTGGTGCGATCTATATCAATATCAACAAAATTTTGCAAAATTTGAATTAAAAAGTCTTTACTTTTAATATTTTTTTCATTTAAAGCAATTTCTATGTGACAAGTGACGAATGTAGATACAATAAAACTAAAAAAAACTGTTGTATTTTCATTTTATAGACAAGCGATATTGAATTAAAGATTTTAACCACATTGTTTTCAGCCAAATTCAGGAGACAAAAGGTAGGTTAAAGATCCATGTCGTTAATCATGTGTATACTGATTGTATTATCCAATTATTTTCTGCACCTTTTATTTTGAAACAACGATCCTTTTTATGGCATTATTTGCAAAAATACATTTTCTCAGAGAAAGATTCGAGTCATCACAAATGCAAACGGATATCTTACCACTGTCGTATACTGTACTACAAATCGTTCTTATATCGGTTATTTTTGTGACTTAACACTGACTACTGAGTAACGTGACGGGTGCCATTAGTGGCTTTCCCTTCCTAGGCACCTGATCTCCTTGTAGCGGCTGTGTTACTCAAGCTTAAGTTTTTTGTGCAGTGTTGTGTATCCTATGTCTGTAGTTAATTTCATTTTATTTGTCGTGTATTTTTTACTGTCTTCTGACTTATCTATTTCTGTCTGCCGATTTGGTATCTTCAAATTCCTTCAAATCTCCGTTTTAATGTCAGCTTCCAGGACGTGTACTTTTTCACATCTGAACCTTCTGTCCTTTTGACTAGTTCTCTTGCCATCATAATAAATCTTTTAATTAAATACTGCGATTATTCTTAGGAATATTTCACTGTACAATGTTATAACTATATATATATCTTTGGAGTGTGCTCTTTATGTTTCAGATAAACTTTGCGCATTTGTTACACAATTTGAAACCATTCTTAATATTCTTCCACCCTTTATACTAAGCTTACCCATAATTTTATTATTAAACAGAAACTGCCATATCTAATTAGGTGGGGATTTGATAAAGCAGATCAAAGAGATACATGTATTTGATGTTACATTGATCAAGTTTTCATCTCGGATAAAAAGATACACTTACTGGACTTGTGAGGAGATAAATTTCAATTAATTTTCTTCTTCATAATATTAACTTTAGTTTGACGATAAAATAACTCAACGATTTGTAGGAATTCCCATGGATACCAATTGTGCAAGTTAAATGTATTGTTTTGAATCTCGGATCATTGTAAAACTTTACAAAGATCCTTCTAAATATGATTTAATACATAAATTGAATAATACCGCAATCTTGACGAAATCACTGCAGTTAATACACTGATTTCTTCAAATACGTAACTACAATTTACCATCAGAGAACTTACTTTATAAAAGCTAATTAGGGGAGCAGCAGTTGTCCTTTTGTGTTAAAATAACTAAATATACGACAAGAGAGAAGATTTTTTATTTCTTATGGAAATTTTCCCTCTTTTACAGAGACCTCTCTTTGGCTCCTTCATACAACTTTTCCGTTTTGCCTGTGTATGCAGCAATGTTTCAGATTTTAATGAACATAATCTTTGTACTACCAGCACATTATTAAGTCAAGGATTTCGTTAAAATACATATTTAAAATTTTTATCATCAACATAAAGGTATAATTCAAAAGTTTTGTTGTAGAAATTTAATTAAAAAAGGGAATATCACACCCAAACAAATTTTAATCACATAGGACATGTCAGTTACTTGAATTACCACAAAAGATTATCTTTATAACATTATTTAAAGGTCTTTGAATATTTCCTTCTTCGGTATCAACATTGGATCTCTCATTAATAATTCACACCAAATCTAATTTAAAAGAAATTCGAAGATACCAAAGGGGGTGACAAAAATCGTTAAGTCGGAAGACAGACAAGACCATGTCCAACAAAATGAAACGAAAGACAAACACAAAACATATAACAGTGCACTGAAAACTTAAGCTGGAGTAACACGAACCCAACAAGAACTAGGGTGGGTTCAGGTGCTCCAGAAGTGTAAGCAACTCCTGCTCCATAAGTGACACCCTTCGTGTTACTCTGTAGTCAAAGCCATATAAGTGTATAGTCACAATCGATGTTAGTCACAACCGTTATAGGAACTGATTTGTATTCATGACAGTCGGAAGATATCCATTGTCATCTGTGAAATGAATATTTCGTACCAGTCAACTAAATCATGATGGCGACCGAAAACTTCCGGAGTGATAACTCTAATCTTTCCTTGAGAAACCCTTGGCTCAGTAGCTTTCTGGTCAGCTGCAACATCTATCAATAAAATCCTGGTAGAAAGCACAAACCCTGAAGTAGCGAATCAATTGAGAGATATACACTCCATATGTAGGTGAAGCTGGAATGTTGACATGAACGGAAATTTTACAATCGGAAAATCAAAGTCATCTCTCTTGTCGTAAAATAGTAAAATGACATCATCTATATAGCGAAATGTGAAACCAAAAGATTGAGCCAACTTTTTCTCTTTTCTCTGTAGAAGTCATTAAACTGTTATATTTCGCCTTTATTACTGTCAATACTTTTGTTTTAATATTTTTGTAGATAAAAATGTAACAGAATATTGAATTAAAATTATTCAAACTAAAGTATTCAACATTGATTCAACGTTGATTTGCCTGCTGGGGTGATTTTTTGACCAGTGGAGATAAATCTTACGTTCATACAAATATAAAACATCGATGCAAACATGTCATTTATACACGTATGAAGGAACTATAGGGACTTCCGAATCGACGAAAGGTAAACATGGTAAAGGAGAGGATTATTTGATCTCAGAAAAGATTAACTGCTGCTGTCACTGTTTTCAGTGTCAGTTCTCTAGGATAAATGGACATGACGTGATTTGAGAGGTCCAATTTATAAGCTGCATAAATTTTGGAATAATCTTTGTTGAGTGTGGCAATTCATAACAGTAGTAAGCCTGCAATTAAAAGAGAACAGTTGATAAACACACAACCTGTCGACAAACTAATAGCAAAACCTAATATTCACAAAATGAAAAGTATTGTGTTTGTCTTTTGACATGGACATGATTTTGTCTTTATTTTGGCAACGAGTTATGTCTGCCTCTTTGATATAAAGGATGACAAAATCGTAACTATCAACAGTTTCAATCCGTTTGTTGAAAGCGCGTAATTAAGCTGAGCATCAGTTATTGTATAATAAGAACAAGGTATTAACCATTAAGTTTACTCTGAATTAGAATCTTCTAAATTGGTTTTCTGTTTAAATCTTAATTGTTTCAAGTTAAATTTATATAAATTATTGTTATTTGTTAACCATTTTGTCGATTAGTTCGATTGTCTTGTTTGATGAATATTTTCACTTTTTTTGTTTTGAAGCCTTTTTACAGCTTCCGTAACGCGTCATGATATGGACATATTGGTTCATTGTTGAAGGTGGAAATGAAACCTGTAGAAGTTTAGATTCTATAGTCATATGTTGGACGGATGTCTCATGGATAATCATGCCACATCTACTATTTTTTATATTTGTACACCAGTTTTGCTTTTCTTCAGAGAAAACGTCAAGGAAATTTGTATTGATCCTCCCTCGTTTACACTATTTTTACAATAAGAAGAACGACCATAGTTAATGATTTTATGATAATTACTATGCATAGAACAATTAACGACATGATGACCACTAACTTGGTTACCTTAATTCAATTTCCGGTAAGAACTTTTCTCGGAATGACGTTATCCCGGATTAGAGTTAAAGAACCTGATCTCACTCCTCTTTTGTAAAAGATTGAAAGCCTTTGTTCTTTTTGTTTTCGTTGTACCTTTTAGTTTGTTTCAGATTTGTCCTGTGTCTTTGGACCATGCGTTTTTGGTCTCTCACATGGGTATTCTACTCTTGACTCACATGGGTATTCTACACTCAACTTAAGAGGAAAAAAACAATCGATGTACATTCACTCTTGACCTCCCAATTCGATTGTAAATTGGTTCATGAATAATTGCAAAAATTCAATAAAAATATATTAATTTTCATTTTAATGCAGGAATGGTGCTTTCGAACTCGGTAAACTCTTCTGAAATGGCACCGATAGACAAATGTAGTTTTATTTGCATTATTGCGAAACAGAATGACACAATTTGCTATTTGTTCATTTGAGACATGGATTTCATCATTTCATATGAAATATAGAACTGAAAGGAACTCGAAGATACAAAAGGAGCGGACAGAAATCGTTAAGTCGGAAGACAGGAAAATAAGACTATTGCCCACATAATAAAACGAAAGACAAACATAGAACTCACAACACTATTGAATTTGATATAGTCAAACTTGATTATAAAATTACCTTTGGGAAGACGAAAGGGTGACCATTTAAGACAAATAACCTCTTTCCGAAATAAGTTCTCATACGATTAAACCATAAGCAATGGGAAATCAAAAGATGATAATTTGAATTATGTGACTGCTCAATAGAGGTGACTACATAGGTAAGTTTGACTATAATTAGAAAAACACGTATGACAGAGCCTAACCTGGAAAAAGCACAATCTGACTAGTGCGTTGAAGTTAGATCGTCAAGGACGTAATTGAGTAGTGTGTTGTTTAGCTCTATGCAGAATTACTTGCACGAACGCGTTTCTTTTGTTTTCTTTTAACAATTTAATGTATACGAATGGCAACATCATAAATAAGCAAAAACTATAGGAACCAAGGAAATATCTAGGATAATCATGTGGTCTGAAAGGGAAAGCAATTTTCACTTTTTAAAGAAAGCCATAAAATTTCTCATTTTCAAATCAGGAAATTTCTGTAATTTGTTCTGGGAGATACAACCTTATGTTAGTATATTTTGGTTTTTAGATGTCTGTAAGAGGTTTTAGTTCCAAAGTTTGTTATTTATAATACATTCAACCCAATGAAAGTGAAAGAAGCAGACACTTGATGGAAATGTCTATTCTTCGAGGACATATCCCTCCTTATTTAACAACAAGAAATGGTGAGGCATTTAAAACCTTTAGCATGTTGCTACTTATGAATGGGAAATGGTCAGGTTAAAACATTTACCATAAAGATCAGGTGCTCATGACGGGTAAGCATCCTTTGTCTTTTGCGCAACACTTGTCGTGGAATCCTTAAACTCTAATCCTGGTAAACGTCAATCTGAGAAGACGTCAACTTATTTTTGTATTACCGGTAAAAGGTTCATATTTAGTTGAGATACACAGATTAAAAGAATATTGAATGTTGCATTGCTCAGTAAAAAACCGCACTTATTTACCGGAAGCTGGAATTAAAGGTTATTGTTATGTTTTTGGTTGTGTTTTTACTTTACAAATTAAAGCTCATAAAGAGTTTGCCTCAAACGATTGCCGAAACAATTCAGAAAGGAAGGGGTCACAGTTGATGCCGTTCAAAAGCGAAATTTTGTCTGGACATTTCATAAATATAGGTTACGAAAATTAAACATGTTAAAATATATTTCGGTCGTTATTCGTCATAGTTCAGACGTTCTTGCATACAATCTTGTACTCCGATTTTGATTAATGTTTAATATCCTCAATATACATTGAATTTTATTTTATAATCAATATTAACTAAAGGACCCCTAAACTTAATTTTAACTTTAATCTGATATCTGGCAAATAAAACCAAAATTTTACATTTTAATAACATATTAGAATTGCATAACGTTATTAAATCTTTTTTCAAAATATTGCATTTTAATAAATACAAATAAAACTTCATTTTGTATGTAAACATGTCTCTTATTTCACCCTTATTCATTTTTTAAAGTATCTAGAAAAGAAATACTGCGTAGAAACCAGTGAGAAACGTTTATCTTGAACATGTAGAAGTCGTCTACGTGACAAATAACTGTCTGCAGTATGAAAAAAAAAATATCCATGCTACAGTTCAGTTGTACTTTGTATAGAATTGAAAAAATGATTTATTCCTAGGATTACCAAGGGAAATGGTCGGTAGGCAACATATATCTCTAAATGTTATATTCAAGCCTTCCAGATGGGCAAAGACTCAAACATTTCGGTGGGGCCTTACGATGACTACTTTTCATTGTAAATGTGTGTCTAAATGTTTCCTTTGATGACATGTCGAGCATTTTTTCAGGAATTTCCCCCGGATTTGTTTTTATGTCAAAACAATTTAAGTCTAGTACTACTAACATTTTTCAAAGATTAGACCATAATGTTATCATTTTCACTACATTCAATATTATGTAATTAAGTTTACAATCTTTAGACATTTTGGTATTACTTACCTATTGTTCCCTAATAAATTTGGCATGATTTTACAAAAATAGACAAAATTGCACACAGAAAATGCTTACTCCTTCCGAAACACCTGATCCCAGTCTTTTTATTCATAGAAGTTCGTGGAGTCCTTTCCAGACTATCCCGAATTAGACATTATGATTTGACACCGAGTTTGACCCTGGGGACTTATCCTTTCGGAGCACCTGATTCAAATCCAGTGTTTTAGAGGAGTTCTAAACCTTATTTTTTTGTTTTTTTTGTATATTAGTTTCTTTCAAAAGGATAGAGCCGCGAATGTGGAATTTTCACCGTCCAAACTATCGAAAATATTTATGAACCCTTAAATATGAAAATCCAATGTATAAATGTAGACATTCGAATTCCTTTGTCCAATATATTTTTAGACAGCAACAATAATAGGATTAAATATGACTTCTCAAATAAAAAGGTCACAGGAAATCGACACCAAAACAGTATTTTTTACGTTTCTACATATTTTTCATACCATTCGCACCGAAGGGCATCCTGAAAATTTAATATTTATGTTTTCAGTAATTTGTCTACACAAAAACGGTTCAAGGGTGCCCCTGCGTGCGAACATATCTTGCAACGTAAACGAAATAAACGAGAGGCGCAGAGGACTGAACCTTTATCACTAACCTGACATTAAAAATGCTAATTGTCCTTAGTTGTTATATTTGTTGTTTGAAGGGACAAAAATGTTTGATTTTACAGATGCTTACGTCCAATCAAAAACATAAATCAAACATGTTCTCAATGTTTGTTGACGGATCAAGTGAAAATAAGGAAACTTTATAATGGACCTCTCGTGATGCTTCATTTTTAATATCAGTCTATTTGGCCAAGTAGTTTCAAAGAAAAGATTTTTTTCTCTATACCAACAAATCAGAAACAAGAAAAACCCATTGACATGTTTGTTGACAGAACCGAATAAGATGAAAAAATTCTATAATATAATTTTTATGAGGAAAACTACGTAATGTAACTTATGGTTCATATCAACTAAAACCCAGTTCTTCATAAAGTAACGGATAAAATTGCAAAGTACAAATTCCTCTTGTAGGAAATATAAAGTATGTATTTAGAACGCAGAATACAGAAGAGGCCTTGTATTGTATATTTTTTCATGGAAACGCATTGTAGGGGTGTGTTCACACGTAAATGGCATCCGTTGTATGGTACTTATGGCATGCAAGACACCAAGATCAGTCATCGGTCGGTGTGAGAGATTTGGGAGTAAATGTAGTAGATGAGTGCAAGTCTGAAACTGTCGAAAGTATTGTAGACGAATGATTCATTTTATTGCAAACTGAATAATGTTTGAATCATCGTTTGTAGACTGTTTTTAGGTTGAACACAGTCAACGGTGTATGAGTGCTTGCAAATATTGTGGACTAGCACTGATTACTTTTTAGTTATGTAAAGTACCAGATTTATTGTCTAAGTTGTCTGTCTTCCGACTTAACGATTTCTGTCTACCGCTTTGATATCTTCGAATTCCTTTCATTGGTACTACAGAATGAAACTTGGCTCCAAGTACATGTGATAGTAACAGTTCAGTATTCATTGTTTTTGTCCTTCCCCAAATTTTTTGTATGAGAGTCAAGCACACATGTCATCCGTTTGAGACAAAATATGTTTGCTTTCACTTTATGTTGAATTTTTCAGATATCTGTTTTTTATTTAAATATTCTTAACCTAAAAAATCTATTATGTATTGCAAAAATGATACAATTTAAATAAAGGATATATGAAAGGTATTGCCATTAAATGGTATTTTGAAATTGTATAGGTTATTTGCATACATATATAGATACATTTTTAACAAACATGAATTTTTACCTCAAAAACTCATTATTTGTTGTAAATTTTGTTACTATGAAAATGAAAATGAAAAGATATGGGGTAAATGTTAGACTACACTCCAACAACGAGAAAAACAGAGGAATTTACAAATCTAGAGTTCTCCACAACCTTTTACTTAGAAAAGACTATAATTGATATATTGCTATTTGTAAATATATAAATTTTCAATAAAATAAATGCTTTTTGTTTTTCATTTGAAATTTATGGGGTTGTTTTTATTTCTAATTGATTATATCTCTAATCATGTTATTTTCATTAAAAATTAAATTTTGCCCAAAATTACCAACTGTTGAAAATGTTATTGTATACTGTTAGTTGTATGAAAACTATAATTAAAATAATCCTATTTGTCATTCATTAAAACTTATCGACGTTGTTTTCATTTAAATTATTTCCAGAAATATGTGATTCATGTTTACCTCCCCAAAATACTCAAATAAAGAACATATGAATGAAAACTTATATTTGTCTGCAAATGTTGACTGAAATAAATGATATTTTTCATTCATTCGAATTAAACGGTATTTTGTTCCTTTTGATTGATCTCCAGATTTATGGAATTTTTTGTGAAAAATTATTTGAACCCAAAAAATTGCTAAAATGTTGCAAATATAATTTAAAACTATTATTAACAAAATTTTACGACAAGAGAAATTATAATTATTAAAAAACAACATTACTTTTATTTTTACTGACTATTTTCCGAATATGAAATTTATCGTCAAATATCATTTTCCTCCAAAAATATAAAAATATTGCAAATATGTATAAAAACTATTATCTATATGAAAACCATAATTGCAATAAATGTTATTTATCATTCATTTAAATTGTTGACCATGTTATCAGTTTCTATTGATTACTTTTAGAAATATATGAATTTTTGTAAAGAAATGCTTTTTGACCCAAAAATTACCAAATTGTTAGAAATTATTTATATAAAAAATGTAATTGAAATAAATGTAATTTGTTGTTCGTTTGAATAATATAGCGTTGTTTATTTATTATTATTTCAAGAAATATGATTTTTTCTTGCGAATGTATTGTTTACCCCAAAATTTACTAATATATTGAAAATAGTTATAAAAACCTTATATGTATGAACAATATAATTAAAATAATTGTAAATTATTGTTCAATTGAATTAAACTGCATTGTTTTATTTTAACAGTGATCTCATAGTTTTTTACATACACTAAGCCTAAAAAATTCCATTTTGTTCTAAAATCAAGCTTACTTTTGTAGAATATTAAACAGTGTTACAGAAAAACTTATTTTCAAGACAGGGCCAAAGTTAGTTCGCCGTGAACCTACTCTTTGTCTTGTTTCTGTGGACTATGTACCTTTGATGTTTCAAATGGTTTTTCGAAAATGGACTTTGAAATATCATCTTAATGTATATCATTTTTTTTAACAAAACAACACATTCGCTGAATATCAACATAACCAACCCTATGGAAAATTTGGTGAAAAAATTGAAGATACCAAAGGTGCAGAAAGAAAGTCGGACGACAGACAAAACCATGAGAAACAAAATGAAATGACAGACAAACACATAACGCACAACACTACACTGAAAACTATTTTGCACGGGAAATTTATTATAGGCAAAAGTTATTTTTGTCAAATTTGTTTTGTTAATTCAAGAATTACTGCAAATTATTATTGTCCCTTTAATGTAGAAATCCATGTCAGCGATGCGAATGATGTAATATTTTTCTGGAACTTATATTCACAAAGCTACAAATACATACAAGTAATTAGCCTTATTTAATGTTCCAAATGTATAAATAAAGTATATAACACAATTACCGAACAAATCAAAGTCCATAAGACATACGGCAAAATAATATCACACCACCGGAAAGTTGGTAACCGCAATGGTCCTGACTTGGTAAAAAAGGTTATGAACGTATAAACGTATATAATAAAACAGATAATGAAAATATGTCTTGCTGAATAGAAAATAAAACTAATAATTTAATCAAGTCAGAT
>JAULBM010336595.1:0-12773 GCA_032357055.1 Geukensia granosissima
CATCACGAATTGGTTGATCCATATGGTATCAGTGAATCTCAGCTAGTTATAGACCTGTTACCGGTAATACAAAAATAAGTTGACCTCTTCTCGGATTGACGTTAACCCGGTTTAAAGTTTAAGGATTCGTCGACAGGTGTTGCTTACATTTCTAGAAAACCTGATCCCACTTCTGTTTTGGAAACCAATTCTTTCTCCTTTTATTTTCCTTTAATCTTTTAGTTCGTTTAAAATTTTCTCGTCTCCTTGGACTATACACTTTTGATTTCTCATATGGGTATTCTATACTGGACTTTATATTTACCATGTATTTTCATGGCTCTTAGATGGATAATTTATTTATCTGACAATGTTTTTCTACTCGGGTCTAAAATATTACTTGAAACATTAAGATGTAACATTTCCTGTTATTTTATGGAACATATTAAAATGTTACGATATGTAATCTTTTAATTTTTTGTAAGGAATGATCTATTGCAAAAGTTACGTTTGAATTAGTTAGATAATTTTCCTACTTGAAATAAATTTTCGAAAAATGCCAATGACAACATTTACAAAATGAATTTTGTTTTTGGTGTTAAAAATTGAGGAAAAATATTACTTAAATCAAATTTTAGATTATTGTATTATTGTTTTTGAAAAACCATTTGTACAGATTTTATTCAAATGAATTTTTGAGAAACAAAAAAGATAGTTTGCCTTCAATATAGAATTTAATTAGATGATATACTCTTCATACCTCTCGCACACAAACAAGCTTTGAAAGAGTCACAAGAAAACAGAAACAAAACATTTTAAACAAAATCTAATCAGGGTCAAAACTGATCCCTGACTTTATTTTATGGTCGCTATCATGAATATGTTAAATCTACGACAATTGGTAATTCTTTGACATTTTTTTAAAATACCACAAGCAGCTAAGCGGACTTAACGGACGGCGTTACATCCAGTACAGATTTTTTAAAGAATGTTTAGGCAATATTTGCTGTTGAAAGATTACAACATCAAAACCATATAATTATCCATTGATAATCCTATTTTCTAGTGTGGATTGCCTTAAAATTAGAATATACGATTATCAAAGGCAAACACAGGGGGGAGGGGGTTGAAAGTTATTAACGTCCTACACAGCAAACTAATGCTCTTAGTCGGACGGTAAAGGCAAACACTTTAAGATTATTTATCTTTCTACTCTGGACTGTTACCAAATTTTCTAGCAAATAATTAACTATAATCTTTTTTTTAAATCAATGTGTTGAGATATCATATTGATATTAGAAATCTTAAATAACGTGTTTATAATGTTTGCAAATGAAGGGACGTATTTATAATTTCATACACTTTCATTATTTGAGTATTTTCTTTTTTTAATAAATTAATATTTTACAAAAAACTGTCGACATATTTTTCTATTCTATTTTTTACTTCTTACCGCACCTTCTTCCATCCCTCACCACCCTTTTTTCAAATATTCATGATCTTTCCCTGACTTCATCAGAAAAAACATTGTTGCAATTTTTATATAAATGAAACATACAAAATTATATGAAATTTTTTTATGAAAGATGATGATATCACAGTTGGATAGTTCCTTCATAATGATGTTTTATAGAATAATTATAATCAAAGTGTGAATCACGGTGGGTGGGATGCATAAATTATTATGTACATTAGGAATGCCACCCAATACGTATTTGTCAACAAAACTTTACATTGACACCACTGGAAAATAACAAACTGTGCGAGACAATTGGAACATAAAAACATTTTGCTTTTCAGTTTTGCCTATAACATGTTCGAAACACTAACCATGATGTTGACCAAGCACGTGTTTACCTCATATAGTTGATGTTGTTTCTTTATATAAAATACCTATTGTAATAACAACTGGTGGTCAGGGTCGGTAAACATCAGCCTATCGATCTAAAACCATTTTTTCGTAAATTCAAACAATAATTTAGTACTTTTATTCAAAATAAATTCCTTGGGTTTGCTAGATTCGAATCCAGATGTATTTTTGGTTATCACGTTTTCCCTTTTAACTAACCTTCGTTAATTTTATTATTTTATAGACTAACCGTAAACTGCCATGTCTTTTGACAATGAAAAATAACTGCCAAGTAATACAAAGTACAGCAAACGCTGATAAAAAGCGAAAATTTAATTACCTATTTGTATAATTATTTTTTATATTTTTTATTTTTATTTTAGCTTCGTTTTACACTGTTACAAATTACTGTCAAAATAAAAAAAATGGAGTTTCATTAGAAAATTCTTTTACCTTAATTAACTCCTCTATTAAATTTGAACTGGTTTAAAAATTGAATATTTTACTTTAAACCTGATATACATTTCTCTTTGGGAAAAATCTAATGTGATTTTTACATATCATTTTAATTTCAGCTCTAACGGATGAAAAAGGAATCAGATAAAAAATGACAATTAAGTCATATATATAAATTACAATAAAAAAGAATGGTTTTAAACTAGCTGACTGGTACATACAGGGAACAAACCAAACTCAGTTTGGTTGACATGCGCATTTGAAAGATTAAACAAAATATCGGCGATTAGCTGCTTATGACAATGATTTTTATTCGCTACTCATCAAGGTGGGAATAGCACTTATTACCCAATATAAATCTGACTTTTATTTTACAGCAATCAAACCTCAGAACATAATATCAGGGTAAGTTTTTCTTATAATTTGAATATCATTTTCCAGAGATTCTCGACTTCGTTTGATTCAATTGACTCTTAATTATATGCTATGACTGTGGTGTCCTGTTGTTAGCAATTCTATTTTAAAGCAAAAACACGCCATTCAACCATTTAGTAGTTCTCTCAAACGCTACTTTTTTGTATGTTATTAAGGTGAGCAAGAATGACAGGAACACACGATTTTTTAAAAATCATAAATCTTCCACGAGTGTGAGAACTTTTCACTAGTTGAGCACGTTGGAACAAAGAAATTTCTCACATGAATGATATATACCTCAACTTTATTCTTTGCAAGAGTGTTAAAACTTTCGTTCATTATAAATTACTTTGTATTTCGAATCAATCACCTAGTCAATTTGATATATTTAAACCATATTCGTGCGCGTCAAAAAACAGGCTAAGCCTGTTGCCAGATCTCATTCAGTTTCTTTTTTAATAAAATATTGTTTTTAATTTAATTAAAAGTTGACACTAAGTATCGTCTTGGGTTATTTGTGAGGAAGTCGGAAGCTTCTTTAGTAAAAAATCATCTAAGAACCATTTTACCACAGTTTAGTTCTAATTGGCTCAGCAGTTTCATACAAGAAATTTTTTAACTGAATTTCTTTTAAGTACCATATTAACTAAATTATGCCATTGGTTTGTCATTGAGAACGCCGGATAAATGTTTGCGAAGGTAACAAATAAGGAAAAATGTATTAAGTCTAGTTTTAAAAAATCCTGGTTTTATATGAATTATGAAAAAGAATTTATTGCTGTAACTTTTTTTTTTTTTTTATTTGGTAAAGAATGACCTAATGACCATTCCACCAAATTTTGACATTGTTATTGGGAATAAGTTTCATATTGAATTTAAATTTGGTGGATGTTTAATGGAAATTAATAAATTTAATGTATCAGTTGAGGAAAGGGTCAATATGTTAGTGTAAAGTCTATTGTAGAATACCCATGGGAGAGATCAAAAGTGAAAAGTCAAACGAGACAAGTCAAATCTAAAACAAATCAAAAGATACAACGCAAACAAAATGATTTAAAAAGTTTTTAACAAGGGAAGAATGCAAGAGTTGAAGTATAAATATTAAATCATCTAGAGGCTCAAAATCGCTTATTGGTAAACTTCAGAACAAGTTGACGTTTAAATCATTCGCTATAACTTTGGGTCTAATAGAGCAAGCCGTTTAAGACCAGCAGGTTTTTTTAATAAAAATCCCATTAAGTCAAAAATAGACTAAGTTTGGATTAGTCGACAATATTGTTTGCGGGTCGGAAAATCAGATATAGACAGGAACTCTCATTTTGACCATTATAACAAAGTTTGGTTTCAATTGAGCAGGTAGTTCATGGAGAAACCTTTCAACGAATTTTCCATCTGTTCCTATAATGAAATAAGTTTGGCCGAGGAAGCTATCTTATTTGGCGGGTGAGGTCATCGGATGCAGTTCTTTATAACCATTGAACCAGGTGGGGTTAACAATACTGAAACGGACCTATCCAGTAAACATTGCAAAATAGTTTGGTTCCAGACTAGAAGTTTTTAATGAATTCTCTATAAGTACTATATGTTGATCTAAGTTAAGTTATAGCGGCCATTTTGGTTGGCAAGTGGGGTCAGTGGATATAAATCTTGGTTGGCTTATGGCGTCATCGTATAAAATTCTGAAAGAGACTTATCATGAGACCATTCCGATTGTTTACAACTGAGCAAGTAGCTCCAGATGTGGCAGCCATCTTTTAGATTTGTTCAGTTCATTAGATACAATTCTAAAAGAGGATGATCAAAAGACGATTCCGCCAAACGTGCCATAAATCAACTGAGTAGTGTTAAAGGAGAAGTTTTTTTAATATAACTCCTTTCTCTTTTTATTTATAACAGCTATTTTGTACTGCTGATACCCATATATATTTTTAAAAGAGGACAACCCAAGGACAAGTCCACTCAAGTTTTGTCAAAAGTGGCCGAGTGGTTTCAGAGAAGTCACCCGTGTCTTCGCGTAGCTAAGCCACTGGAAGAATATTAAAATGTGAATTGTTGACGGAAAAAAGACCTTCGGGTGAGGTGGACTGACAGGACATCCGATAGATAATTCTATATCGGTAAATAACACTTAAACTGTTTATTTTTAAATATTTCTTTTCAGGAGCTATCAATAGTAAACTAAGCAATTTGACAGACAAAGTATAAGAGACCAAAAACCATGGAAAATGTAAGTACATTTTTGTTTGATATGCAATGGAATGGAAACAAAATATCAATTACATAAGGAAGAGTTGTATAAGTGAGAAACCGGTATAATAGACGAGTTTCATTTAGAGGGCATTTTGTTCTTACTTCTTCGTCTGCTATCTGATTCCCAAGATGTTATCAGATTATAAAAACTGATCTATTATTTGTTTTATTGATTATAATATATATCTTCAACCTGTTCTTCCCGGTGTCTTGATCTTTATTGAGGAATTACCAAAAAAAGGAGGGCAAGACAAAAGGGGAAAGCCGACAAACACGACAATATCGAGAACACGAACAAAGCGGAACATTACACATATACCTTTATAACTAAAAACAAATCTACAACTATGAACATTGTTGATCCCACGAAAAAAACGAGGTTTAATTCAGTTGGTCAGAAAGATAGACAGTTCCTGCATCTTTAAAGACAACCGCCGCATTGTTCATTTTTCAATTTGGTATTCGTCATTTCTGGGTAAAGTGTGGGGTCCAAGGGATAACAACCCAGCCTGTTTTTGTTAACTTCCATTGAAATGGTTCGTCTTCATCTGGGAAATGGATGTTTATTGTTATCTATTAAAGCTATTTATTTTATTATCATTTCAGATTTCAACTAATTCAACAGATTATTCATTTAACAAAACAGACTTCCCATTGTACCTTGGTATTGCACTTATCACACTGGCTGCAACACCGTTTATTGCAAATGGTCTTATGCTTGTGATTTGCTTAAAGGCGCTTAGTAAAAAGTGTCACAATCTTCTGATAATGTCACTTTGCTTCAGTGACTGTATAATGGCGCTCTCATACGGCTTGTCAATATTTTCCAAATTGTTTCCAGCGTTGGAAAGAAGTATCATTTCATGCTTATTTACAATATTTACTCTTTCGTTCAGTACCTTATTATCTTATTTCCTCATTTTTCTTATTTGTGTTGAAAGGTATTTTATTGTAAAATCATTTAACTTTGGGATGAGTGAAAAATTTGAAAATCTTAAGTACCGTTTAGTTGGTGGAGCCGTTTCTTTTGCATTTATGTTAGCGTTTTGTTGCAGTTTTTTGATACCTTTCAATAATGAAATATCAACATGCGATACTTCATATTTGTATGGAGAGAATTTTTTTATCTTTGGTGTTCTTTTATGCGTACCGTCGACCATCCTTACGTTGATGACACTAATTATCACCTTCCTAACGGGTCGTATCATCTGGAAAGAATTCTTTCTGAGGACAAAAAGACGACCACAAAATCAAATGAAAATAAATTCCATATCCCCTGCACCTTCATCAAGCAATCAGAAAAGGTTATCGGAAGGAGAATGTCAAAAAGATGCAACAACGAAATTACAAAACAAATCAGAGGACAAGATGGATGTGATTTCTATTGACAACCAGAATCAAATTAAACAAAAGAAACAAAACATTGTCTCCAATAACAACATCAGAAACCGGAAGTCATGGGAAATAAAAGCTTTTGTCACAAGCGTTATAGTGGCCGGGGTAACTGTGATGCTTACAGGACCCATGACAGTAGTTATTTGGCATATTTTTACGGACTCGGCAACGCCATCGCAGACGAGATTTTTTGTTTTTATCTTATACATGGTAAACGCATTGGTCGATCCTTTTATATATTCTTGGAGAGTACCAGAGATTAGACAAGAATTACGAAAGCTATTCAGAAGAAATTAAGTTTAAAATTGTGAATTGGTGATTGAAGCAGTGTTTGAGTTGTGATATTGTGTTTATTATTTATACCATTTGATTGAAATCGAGGCAGAGAAACTTTTCATTATTGCCCGATTTCCGAATTTAGTCATACGCTCAACATGCATCTTTGTATATAAAGTTTTTATTACTTCAAAAAGAGGCGAATAAAATGCACAATGCGTTAATATTTATTTTGATTTTATTATTCCTTCAGGGTGCTTAATCCATGCATAAACGTAACTTTTATGTTTTATGTATTGTTATCTATAGTAATTTATCGTGTTTAAAATGTTTCAATTTATTTGTTTACCGAAATTTGTAACTACAGTGTATATTTTAAGAGATTTTATTTAAGCAGTTACCGAATAACGACTTTTTCTATCCAACTGGCGTTGTTAACATAAATTTCTTACCATTTTGCCAAACATTTTTGCTTAAAACAAGCTCTTGTTTAAGTTATGTATACATCTTCTTTTTGCATTCTAAGTTAAATACATCTCAAAAGAAGTCTGGAGATGAAAGTTTTCAATTTCAACATAAATATTGAGAGAAATGCAAAAGGCACAGAAATGATAAAAACTTCCTTTTTCCTCTCCAACAGTATTCTAAATTGTAAAGATTTTATCAATAGAATTCAGATAACCTCTGTTTAGACCTTTGTAGAGTATTGCGTTTAGTTAGGTTTATAAATTGCATGTCCTTTACTTTTTGTAATATCACGTTCACACAGTGTGCTTCCATAAAAGATTGTTAGAAGGAAATACAGGCGTCAATTATTGCTGGAAAACATTTCAGTCATTTTGTAGAAAAGGAGGATTACTTTTTTAACTTTAAAAACAAAAATGTTCATACTTTCTGAGAAAAAAAAACGATAAAGACAGGAAAACAACAAATTTTTGAAAAATTATGTTAAAGTTGAGAAAAAAACTATAACACTATTCACCTTGGTATTTCAATAATACCATAAAGATTTCTGGTTTAATATCAATTATAAAAGGCGTAACAGCCACATATAATGCACTGAGACTGCCTATTCAACATTTTCTTCTTCTTAATTACCAATTTGTGTAATATTTCAAAGAGCTAATGGCTTTTACATCTATTTGAAACCGTTTGAAAGACGAAAGAAGGTACACAATGGAAATGGAGTAAACATATCCATGACAAAAAGAATAGTATGTATCTTTCATTTACATCCTTCTGCTACAGATCAATTTTTTGCAATTATCTTTCGCGTCAATTTGATAATGTGCTTTCTGATGGTAAATACATGTACTCGATTTAAGGACATTACCTTTTTGTTATAATCAATAAAAAATGAAATGACAGTTTTTAACTTTAACGTTGACGTAACATACAGGGAAAAATATAAAAAATTGCAGGGTTGACGAATAAGAAAATAATAAATCAAACTGTAAATTTAAGAAACCAACATAAAAGTTAGATTTGTAATTACATGCCACAGGACATTCTCTATTCTCAAGCATTGATCAATAATTTCTTCTTTAGGTTTAAAAGTATTTTTTACCGTAAACTCCAACTCCCCGCATTGATTTCGTTCTCACCTCATTGTTATTACTATTCTGCCCCCTCCCCGATTAAATAAAATAAAATGTAAGTAAGTAGTATCTCTCTCTCTCTCTCTCTCTCTCTCTCTCTCTCTCTCTCACACATACATGTCTTTAAACTTATTTGCCTTAGGATCTAGGCTATTTTCGTTAAATAATTCTCCAAGATAAGGTATACTGTAATAACATTGACCGTGACATTTGCTCCTGCACCTTTACAATGTTTCTGCCTCTTTTTTGTCTTTCCAATGGCATCATTATGGAACTGTGTTAGAAATTACATAAACATTATTTTTTTTATTTTACAAAAATTATTCAGGCATTTCTTGTTCACCAACGGAGACATTGACGACCGAATGGTCCTGAAATGCAGAAATAAGTAAAAGATTCTAAAACATTACCTCCCATGAGAATGAAAGTGTTTGCATATGTGCTGGATAAGGATATGTATCCTTTTGTATAACAGTTGGTGGCACCAGTTGCGGTGTGAAAACCAATGCGGATGTAGCGATATCTATTGATAAAATTTCATTTAGTAAATATTAACTGGTATTTAAAGTTCAATGTCCAAAATTCTTTTGTAAAGGAGTTTGTGGATTCCAAGCTTTCTGCTTTCGTTTTATCTTTAGTTTGTTTTGAACTTATCTTGTTTCTTTGCACTACGCACTTTTGATCTCTCACGTGGGCATTCTGCACTGGACTCCAATATCCATTTCATTTGACATAAATTGTATTAAACTAAACTAAAATGTCTATAAAATAACTTATATCACAATTTTTTCCCAATATATCCTTTTAGATTTAAAACAGCGGGAATAGTATATACGCCCACTAATTCTTATATTAGTTAAATACGTATAAAAACATTAAGATTGTTTAAAAAAACCTATTTTGATTAAATAACTTCAATTAAAAAACATTTGTTGGCGTTCAAGAAATTTGTCGCATATAAAATTTTGGCATTCTAGGAAGACATTATTTGACTAAGAAAAAACACGTTATCAAACTAGTATTCTGCCTCCACCTTCATGTAGGTGAGGAGAACATAGTGTGACTTTTTATAAATGAAACGGTATAATGTGATTTTTAGTTCGTGTAAAATTTGAATAGAAGTGTTTGCAAACGTAAAAAGGATTCGAAGTTACCAATGAAACAGACAGAAATTGTTCATTCAGAAAACAGACAAGGTCATGATCAACAAAACGAAAAGAAAGACAAACATAGAACAAGCCCAATTGAAAACTAAAGCTGAATTAACACGAACACAACAAACACAAGGGGGAGTTCAAATGCTCCGGAAGTGTAAGCAACTCCTGCTCCACTTGCTGATGTGTTACTGTGTTACATAAAAGACCATAGGATTGCCAAAATTTACAAAATTGTTGTTAATCAAGAAATCAAGAATTCTGAAAATGTCGTCTTCAAGGTACTTTTATCCGAATCAGAGATGAACATGACAGTATAAGGTTTGTCTGTTCCTAGAACTAAATATTTGTTCATGCATTTGTCATCTTTTTAACACAACAAATCTGAATCAAAGCTTTTAATTTCCCTTTGCATTTCGGTTTTAATGCCATTGCAATAGTTAAAGGAGCTTGTTTGAATTTCAACAAAACTATAAGATCTTTTAAAGAATCTGCATGTGATCCATGTCACCTCTAGACTACCTGCATTTAGTATCTCTGAAGCCCGTTTTAACTGCTGTTAAAATAATTGTCAGTAACTGAGAAAAGGCTCTTGAAGAGAATTTGGCAGGCCCCGCAATGGTATGTAAGGACACTGACTAATGTGGCTTTGACATCCGGTAGAATGACGAGAGATCAAATTATTTCTGCTTCAATCTAATTCAAAAAGAAGAAGAAAAAATTTGACAAGGTTTTTTTTTCTTTGGTAAATGTCGACAGGATGTATGTTGGTTTGCCAGATGAATTGCTATCGCCTGATTAATTCCTTTTTAAGCAGTCTATGTCATGTTATTTCCATAACTAGTTATGGACATGTCACCGGTAATACAAAACTAAGTTTACCTCTTCTCAGATTGACGTTTGAATTTTAGGATTCCAAGACGGGTGTTGCGCGCAGGACAGGGGATGCTAACCCTTCCGGAGCACCTGATCCCACTCCTGTTCTGTAAGGAGTTTGTGGATTCCAAGGTTTTGTTCCTGTTGTTTATATTTTATATTTTGGTTTGTCTTAATTTTGTCTTGTCTCCTTGGACTATGCACTTTTGATCTCTCGCATTGATATTCTACACTGGACTTACAAACGACACATTTTTATGGGCTTTGTCAGCAGCATATTTTTTCATGCAGTTCAGAAAGGTTTTGTCAACTTTTGGATATTTTAATACCAATTTTGCGTATGAATTGATATAATTCATTCAACTTGTCAAGTTGTACATATTTGTTTGAACGATCTCAAAACCTTCAACCATTAGCGAATGGTATCTAAATCCTGTCCTTTGATTTTTGTTCATTGTTTTGCATAGTCTTCGACATATGTTAAAGTTGTAACTCACGTTAATGATCAGTTCTTCCTTACAACAGCCTTCTTCGTAGATACATTTTTATAAACCTTTGACAGACTTTTTCTTTACATACACTTTTAAGACTTTTATTTGTTTTAGTTATGCAATATATGTGCTAATTTTTGACTGTTTTTTTTATATAAAATTCAAACTAATTGATCAAAATCTCAAAAATATTTCGATTTTTTATTTAATCCTTAGCAGATGTCCAGGGATACTCAAATATTAAATACAGGATTTTAAATTTCCCTCCATCGAAAATCTTTTTGCTTTTGGAAATTAAGTAACACTGACGATGACATAATCTCGATCTCGGGAATTCTCTTTATGCATATTTTAAACCAAGATCAAAATAATACTATATAATGATAAAAAGAACATTTGATGGCTGAAAAAGCACTTTTTCCGAGAATGGGGTATTCCTTTAAGCTGTGATTTGTCTTTGATATATTATTCAAATAATTGATCAAACAGAAGAGTTGCTTAGATTAAAGCAGATTTCAATAATAAACGTTTCCAGGGAAGTTCAAAATACAAATTGGTTATGTTGGTGTCTAAAAGATTTGCCTCCTTTACGAGCAATGCTCAAACTATTATAATTCGTTAACTATTTTATTGAAAGTTCCTAAAAAGATTTAAGATTGTACTAAATTTGTTGCTGTTCCAGGTTGTATGCATTTGCGCACTTTTGTATTACATTGAGGAATAGGTCTCTTTTTTGCATTGCCTTTCCGCTCTATTTCAATTACGTATGCACCATTTCTTCTTTCTCGTTTTATTGATAATATTATGGCACTTTTTCACCTCTTCATTCAGACAGGAGACTTCCTTTTCACCTGATCAACATGAAGATGATTGAATATATTAAAGAGGGTGATCCAGGGGGGTCCCGCGCACGGTCGTACGAAAAATAAAATGTCACAACACGAGGAACAAAAAATTAGAATATGGCTACCGTTGCATTTTGGTGAAGACACGCGAAACACGACATATAACGACAACATGTGAAATAAAAATCGGTAAAAATGTTGCACGAAAATAACCCTGTACCACCCCCATTAAACAAGACAAAGAATTTATCATTGGTAAATGAGGTGCCGATACTCAAAGACTTTTAAATATATACAGCGTCGAAATCATTAATTTGAAGTTGCCTTATTGGTCTAAGGTATCGAAGTCCATGTATTTGACATGTATTTTTTTACGACTGCTGTAAGGGAAATACCCGGTTATCCTGATAATTGAGCTTGCAAATGTAATGCTGCACAAGTGTTTGCGTTCCCATTTTTGTCTTGAGGTTTTAATAAAATGACAGCATTACCTCACTTTAAACAGCCAACATTTGCCAGAAGAATATTCAAAAATCATTCATATCACAACATAAGACTTTTTACGATAAATTGTTTATGTATAAATAATAGCGGAAGACCTGAACTCATCCTGCTTTTTGTAGGGTTCGTGTTACTCCAGCTTTAGTTTCCAGTGTAATGTTGTGTGTTCTATGTTTGTCTTTCGTTTCATTTTGTTGGCCATGATTTGCCTGTCTTCCGACTTAACGATTTCTGTCTTCCCCTTTGGTATCTTAGAACTCCTATTAATAGGAAGTATTTGACAACTTGGATAAACTATTGTTTCCTTAAATACATGAAAATTTACATTATGTTGACTTTTACAAATCCATTGACAAACACGTGCTGGATGTCATGCTTTACATAACACAATTAGTTTATCCTACACACTTGACAGAAAACGATGCCAAAACAACAAAACATTATTACATATTTTTATCACTTATCATAGATTTTATTATATCATTATCAATGCTTTTATCAAAATAAACCAATTAGGCACAGATTCAAACGTCAATTTTTTCATATTATTAT
Source organism: Geukensia granosissima (assembly GCA_032357055.1). Lineage (NCBI taxonomy): Eukaryota > Metazoa > Mollusca > Bivalvia > Mytilida > Mytilidae > Geukensia > Geukensia granosissima. The sequence goes on from JAULBM010336595.1 coordinate 12,637, forward strand.
GATCACTAAGTGAGAGTGTGAAGGTAACACGAAGGGAATTCAAACAGGAAGCACGTGTATTTTGTTTTGTGTCCCCAAGATTGTGGAATGGGGTAAAAACTGAATGGAACAATGATGCATTATGGGATAGAAGTGGA
>JAULBM010336606.1:0-12773 GCA_032357055.1 Geukensia granosissima
CTTTCAGTTTATTATACATTTGTAATTTGTATGTATTATTTGTATGCTTATTTTGAATAAATATGTTTAAACTAAAGGTAAAGCACCATCACACTAAAATTGTAATAAATTAGAAAAAAGATGGATCATGACTGTCTATCAGACAGCAATCCATAACGAATTAATTACAATCATCTACAGGTTGCCGTAAGACTACCAATAATACCATAAGGTGTAAAAGCCCCTAAAATAAAATGTGACAATACTTGGTCAAATAAGTATACAATAGGAAACAAGATCTACGGCGTAATAAGCTTCTGGCTTAAGACAGAGACGCAATGCATGTAAATGGGTAAGCATGTTTATTTGCGCTCAACACTACCCCTAACCTTGGATAATGGTTGACGACAAACAAAACAAACCTTAAATACTAACTTTTAAAGTCGTGGTATAGTACGAAGATAATATCAAAGACAACTTTGAAATTCTGTGTCAGGATGCTTACACAAAAGTTGTCCGAACCCCAACATGAATCAATATGAAATATATAAAGTTTCTATTTTTTACCTCTTTGGGGCGCTTAAAATATCAAATGGGCATTTTTTTTTTACAACATTGTACAATTTGAATGCTCCTCCAATTTCTGGAAACATGGAATACCAAACATTAATTTTCCTATTTATCAAAATAGGAAAAATCCCCATTTTGACCCCTTACATTGTACCAAGTGAACCTCTTGCTTATAATGATAGATTGTTGATGCTTCTCCGCTTTACACGAAACATTATTTAATAAGAGGGTTATTTATCATAACTCATTAATATGATCTCGTCCTGAATACTTATGGAATATCCACCACTGGACGGTATGCAACAATCAATCAATCAGTAAACCCACCGATCGATCGACCAATCAATCAATCAATCAATCAATCAACCAAAATAATGATGAGATTCTAGTCCAAGTTACTTCACAGTTAATCAACACATACAGCACATAATACTGTAATGAAAAAAAAACCCTTATTTTTATTTTGGAAAAAAATTGTTGGCGTCATTAATTACTTATAATCGATCAGCGGCTTCAAGATATCATGTTTACAAGTCAAAACTGATAGTTTGGAATAGACTGATTACTGATTATATGTACATAATATGCCCTTTTTTCACCAAAGCACCTTTTTGCGTATGCCAGCACTTATTGCAATCTCTGGTACATCAGCAGGTTTGACGACTATTACTTTGTCATATAAGAACAGTAATAATAGTTTGTATATTTATACAAATACTACAAATAGAGATCGACTAATAATCTTTTATTATAGTAATTGCATTTGACTTATTATGTCTAAGTATGTTTCGTTGGTGTCAATAGTTCAATTGCGTGCCTCTAGCACATAATACTGTAACGGAAATAAATCAGGAGCAGCTTCAATTGGTTCAATTGTACTAACAAATAAACAGTCTATAAAATTTAAAAAAAAGTTTGTACTAATAATTTTGGAAAAAGAGTTTTCTAATAATTCAAAAAATATTGGTTGACAACGGATCAAAACATTTCACGAAAACTAGAGCTTCGTGTTGGTGTAACCATTAAAGCTGACATCAGACCAGTGAGTAAATTGGCAAACATTTGACACTGATATCAGACAGAACATGAAAACTTAAACTTGAAAAGGTTTATTCGTTATCCTTAGTATTCTATATTGCTTTTGCACACCTTAATTGAAACTGATACATAAGACTGCAATCTAGAAAAAGGGGTGGATATGGAGTAAATATTCATGACACAAAAATCTAATATGTTCAAGAAAATTCCAAGCAAAGGAACAGCGCTTTGATTGCTGTTCTCCATCTTAAAGTCACAGTGAGGCATTCAACATGGAGTAAAAACTCTCACCTCACCGCAAGACGGCCCGCAGCACCAGTTTGAGCGGAATTCTTTGCTAGATGTCGACGACACTACATCTGTGTATTGAGGAACGCAAATGCGGGGTAAGGTCAACAAATAACAGATATACGATATAGAAATCTAACAAAATCTGTCATAAGTTGCCCGAGAGTAATACATACAAAATCAAACACAATGTTTAAACAAACACAGGGCACGTCAAGATTTTTTTTCAATGACTTGGCTGTTTTAAATAGCTTGAGTTGGCTGTTTTATATAGCTTGAGTTGGGCAGATAGTAAACAGAATTTTCAATTACGAAAAAGAAATAAATGAAGGTGCACACATAGAGCTAGTTATCTCTTAAATAATTACGCCATAACTGTAAAATAAGAGCATACGTATTCAAGCACAGGGAGATTTAATTTTACCTTCTCTACACAGCACAAGAAACAAACTCTGTAATGAAATAGAAAAAAGGGGGATATAGAATATTTAAGGTATTTATTTAAAAAATATTAGGTCTTGATTATTGATCGTTAGGGACGGTTTGTAAGATCAACTGTTGGCTAGGGAAATCATATTATTCCGGTTTGGAGATAGCCATTCAAAGAAATTTTTCACAGTTTAGGTTTAACCGTGTATGATTGCTAGGGCCTTTTCTGTTGCCAAAGACTTTGATGATTGTAGATCTTTATTTTTTCTTAAGATTTCTTGACAATATTTACATCAGGTTTAGCTATAGAATTTATCGCCAAGTTCTAGGATTTCCAGTGTAAACCAAACTGTGCAGATTTATTTCTTAACTGTTATGAATCCCAGTTTAAATTAAGCCAACTTTACGAATTTCCTTCCTGTTCTAATTTTAGGATAAACATAATTGATTAATTCCAAAGAGCAAACAAAACTTGACGATATCTTTGTGGCTTATTACATGTGTTTACACTAATACGTCACCACCTTTCATCCTTAAGAAATGACTTTGTATAAAGCTAATCAGCATAGCAGCAATTATCCCTTTCTTGATTTAAATGTCGGTGTGTCCTAAGGTGAGATTGAAACTGAAACATACGAGAAGAGAGAAAATGTGTCAAACCATTTTATATAAATTCCTTTCCTTGACAGGAACGTCCCTTTGGTTGGTTCCTTAATACAGTGGATATATTTCATAACTTTCTAGTTTTCCCTGTGTTTCAACGGATCTGGATAATTGCAGAAATCCACACCACAATATGACAGAAGCGAGCTTCGCTTCTTTTTTTTTCTTGGATATTGCTAGATTACATGTATGCTTTAACGTCATGTTTACCAAAATTGTATACAAATTTAGAAAAATTCCGGAAAAGTCATTTTTACACAGTTGCTCTGCATAATGAACAGATATAGAATGAAAGAATTATAAACAAGGATGTCCGTAAATGTCAAATCCATTGAAATCAACAACATTCTTTTACTGATGCGTATTTCGCTTACACCACTGTGCTTAAACGGCTGTGGGTAACTTTAGATACACACAGCCCAATATGGCGGACTCGAAATCTGCAATACCTATAATTTAACGGCGTTTTTCTTGCATCTCTCTAATTTTTTATAACAGCCTTAAATAGCAAAATCGCTTACCAATACTAATAACTGATGATTATTGACTTCTTTTTAGCGCAACGCTAACAAGATGTCCGTAACTTCTAAATCTAAATTTATAAGGCTGTCGGTAACTTTATTTCTAGATGTGGGTAACTTCGGTTTTCAAAATTATAAGAATGACAATTTCAAAATTAAAGGACTTTAAACTTTATTAACCCCCGAAGTAAGTTCCAAACCATATATAATAACAATACGCATCAAAATAATTAAGAGTAAAAAAGTGCAGCTATTAAAAACTAAGACTCCAGTTTTACGGATTTACCGTTGATTTTCGAAAATAACTATTGTCTATATATCGTACTCATAATCTTTCTTTGAATATAACTGACAAGACTAGTTTTATAACTAAGAGGACGGTAAAGTACTATATGCACCTCATTCATATATATACAGATAGAAAGACATGTTTGTCTGTCATATATAAAGCACGCAAATATTTTTATTCTTAGGCACAGGGGGCATGGCATGTCCTGGACAACTTTATTTGTAACTAACAGGAGTTTCCCATCGTCAGTTGACTTTTTGATGGTGTTAATGCAATCCAAAAATACTTTTTTCTGGGATTTATTTAGTTCTTGATCGCATGAAACCTATTCGCACATGGAATAAATATTTAATGAATGATAGAAAACGATTTTAAAACCTATAAAAGCATCCACGAACTGTTGATTCTTTGAAAAATTACGGACATCCCTAAATAAAACTTATTCACATATTGTTTTGAAGTTACGGACATCTCATGCATTTTCGAAAATCGGATTTTGTGCGTTTATTTTGTATTTTTGAGTAATAAGTTTTCATTAAGGATATTTTCGTCACTTGATAATTAAAATGAATTCGATGTATTCATATTATTGTTATTCTTACGAGAGAAGTTTCTAACCCACGCCAGGCGTCTCCATATTGGGCTGTGGGTAACTAAACAGCCGTTTAGGCACAGTGTACACGAAATAATTAAAAACTGTGTTTCCTCTGAAAATAAGAGAGACCTGTTTCGATAGCCTACCAAACGGCGAGTATTTTTCGAGGTCGATTTATCATGCTATATCGTGATGTTTTGGAAATTATGTAATTATGTTCCAGGTTTCGACTTCAAAATTTTATAAAACAGTATTATTTGACTCATTTTTGCAATTGAACAAATGATTAAACAAATTTGTTAGTTCAATTTTACATCCTCATATTGTGGTAAAAACTTAAAAAAAAAATTAAAAATAATGCATTGGCCAAACTGTCAATTCTATTGAATGGTGTTATATTGAAAATTTATTGTTATTTAGCAAAAATTGAAGTAAAATAAATCTTTAAAAATGGATTTCCAAACAATTCAATAAACAAAGGAAAACAAAATTGATATAATATTCCATGAACATTTGATCAACTCCCTTTTAACCTGAAAACAAAGCCTGAGTATATTGTATTAGATCTCTTCATGTAGAGTAACGATTTACATCAAATGTGCTGCTGAGGTTAGAGAAACAATTTTACGATTCAGTTTCTTCTTTAGAAGGTTAAATCCATTCAAATCTGTTTTGCAATTATAAGCTTGATATTTATACTTTGTTTTAAAATCAATTACAGCGTCTTATTAATGAATTCCATTATTACAGGTGCCACCAGTGTAGCAGGAGTTGATTACCCTTCCGGTCAGCTGAACTTACCCTGGTGTTTTTAGGGATCGTGTTACTCCAGCTTTAGTTTTCAGTGTAGTGTTGTGTATTCTATGTTCGTCTCTCGTTTCATTTTGTTGGCCATGGTCTTGTCTGTCTTCTGACCTAACAATAAATGTCTGCACCTTTGGTATCTTCGAACTATATTTCCAAACTTTGGTTATCACTCGATTTGAAGATTAAAAAACCGTCGTTTTCTTTAAAGAGACAGGAGTTGTGTTACTTCTCTAGACAAAATCCGTTCATTAATGGGGTCCATACTGTCCCTATTGACATCAGATTTTAAACGAGACTGGAACTGTTTACCCTTCCGAACCGCCTGAGTTGACCTCAAGATGTTGGCGGGTCCGATTGTTTATTTCCTCTAAGATACCTATGTTGTGTTCTTCTGTCGAGTTATATGTCGTCATGTTCTCTGGTTTCTAATGTCTGTCGATTTGTCTCCTCTTGGATGAAATTTTGGTTATGTCTGATCAGTGAGTTGGTATATCTTAACGAATTATTTTGTCGTGTTTTTCCGCGAGATTAAATTGTTTACAATGTTCATAATGTTTTTTTTTGTATAGGTAACTATTTATCTATAGGAAATGTGGATATTCCTCTAGGGATTTTTCTAATTTCAATAAAAATGAGACCTCATTTCAGTGAAAATTACTTTAGTGGATCCATAGGTATTAAATCTTCAGATTATACCGGTGTTGGAAATTATAAGTATGCACTATTAATCATCAAAATTATCTGTCAGTCAATACTACTTGATTACAACTCTTAAACAAAGAACATTAACTTTTTAGGATTTTAATCAAATAATTGATGTAAATTTCGATGTATCTGTAAAAGAGCTGCAGTTGATTTATATCCAACAAACAACAGCTGTGTTTTTCATTCAATATTTTTTTTTCAAAAACAAAAGTAAAACTAGGTATGAGCGAGAACACGTGAAGTATCATCTTCTGTGACATCTCTTATTACTCTTTGCAGAGGTGGGCCGTTAAATGATCAGATTTCCTATTGAAAACTTCTCATATTTTTGTAACAATATTCATGATTCTGTTTTTTTAGTTCCGAGGACGTTGTTAATCGACGTGCCTGTCTCAAGTATCAACATGTCTGGAGAAAAGCTTGATATTGTCATTTAAATACTTTTCACAAGGATACTTCCGACAAATGTTAAGATTTTCCAAATTTTATTTTATGACCGTCATCATGCCTTACTTGATTCATCATGTATCAGTGTATATCAGGTAGTTGCAGACCTATTATCTTATCGTAGAAATCAGTTTGCCTCTTTTCTGAATTGAAGTTGATTGGTTTTAGAGATGAAGATTTCTCTAACACGTGCTGAATGCGGAACAGAGAATGTGTTCTCTTCCAGAGCACCTACCATACTCCTTTTGTAAAAGAGTTCATAGGGTCCGAGATTCTGTTAAATTGCTTCTGTTTTGCTTTTTATTTAAAAAAATGGAATTGTGCCAATGCCCCGTCAAGGAAAGGTACATTAATAATTAGGAATGAGAAATCATCCCTCTTGTCGTAAATAATACATAACTGAGGCGAGAAATGAGCATTTTAGGCTATTGTTATTGGCTTTATTCAAGGTCTTTTCCATTTGATAAATCTTGTTTGTGTATTTGTAGAAATCTGAGTTAAAAACCGAAAAGATATCATCAAGGTATCATTTGATATTGTTGAATTTGTCTATCGAATAAGATCTGGAAGGACCTTTATGAGGTTTATTCATAACAGTAAAGAAACAAATCTGCTATTAAAGGATTGTTCGATTGGAGTTTATCTTGCTTTCTTTGGACTTTGAGTTATGAATCTTTTGATAAAGTATAATACCCTGGACTTGGAGGTAGAAATGACCCTTCGGACATTTTATTTACATCTTTAAATCAACATGACATAATGTACACAATTATAGAAAAATTAAAATCAAATTGGAATTGCAATGTCTTAGTGTTGCATTTTCCAAATACTCGTATTTTTATTGCTTTTGTAAGACTTTTAAAAATGGCAGATAGATAATTTTCCAAAAAATGTTTTTAATTAAGACTGCCAAGAAATTGACCAAAGGTAAAAAAATATCTATATTAATGTTGCTGAGAGACAAAACTTTCTTATCCCTGCATATTCGATTATAAGTTGAATTATCCTTTCTGATCGACACTCGTTCCTCGTGATTTTGACTCTTTGTATATTCTATCGTGTAGGATTTTAATGTTTATTAAAATGATTTCTGTGTAATAGGTTTTTTGACATATATTAGTATCTTGGTGCAACGGTTAAAAAGAACCAAAAGTAACACATTTTTCTATTCTTGTGTATTGTTAAAACATTTGGTTTTGTTATAGGGCAATAAAGGAAGTGTTTGTCCAGAGGCAATTTTTGTCCACTACATTAATTTCGCGGCATTGTAAGGATGCGCATGTTCATATGAAGGTATTTTCCACGTGTCATAGGTACTAATGTTAACTTTAAAAACCCAAATGAACAAATTAATACGAATTTCAGACCTATAGAAAACCGTCAGTCAGCTTATTCGTGTCTGTATATAGTATTTCATAAATATCACTTGTTAGAAAAGTAGACTATTCTACCTTTAAGAAATAAAATTAAAAAAATTTCAACATTATTACAAAATTACTAAGTAGCCGAAATATTTTATCATTGCAGCTTGCAAACCAAATACATTTACGCTATACCACAGTAAACATGAATGCGAAATTTGGAAATAGGGGCTAAATTCGTCCAGGGGTTCATATTACAAAATGACTGCTGAAAGTACTATATCATTAAAATTTTTCAATAGAAAGCATAAGTTTATAATATTTGAAGAACTCATTTCCAAGAAAGGTTTTGATGTTAGTCCAATGTAGAATACCCTTGTGAGAATTCAGAAGTGCACAGTCTAAAGAGACAAGACAAATTTGAAACAAACAAAGGCTTGGAATCCACAAACTTCTTTAAAAGACAGGGTTGTGATCAGGTGCTTATGACGGGTAAGCATCACCAGTCTTGCGCGCAACACCCGTCGTTGTTTTCTTAATGTCTAAATCGTTGTCAAATTAGGATGTCAAAATCAGGAGTGTAAATTTGTGTCAAATCCGGAAGGAATCCACGAACTCCCATATAAACAGGAGTGTGATCATGTGTCATGAAGGGTAAGCACCACCTGTCTTGCGAGCAACAAGCGTAAAAGTGACAATAAGTAAATATAGTTTAGCTGCACATGGGAAATGAGTGGTTTTCACGATTGTACCCTGAACGTGGAAAATGGCTTCAGTAGCCTTTTTCGGCTTCACGATTTTGTTGTTCAGAAAAAAATATGATGGTAAATTAGTGGAAAATTAAAGCATATATTTAACTAAATTTGACTACAACAACTCATAAATTGAACAAATGGCATATTTCTGTTAACAAGCTGATTTCAGGGTATGCTTTTAATTGAGGTTTTTACATGGACGAAAATAGCCACAAATGGCCGAAAACTGCTTCGACGGCAACTTATATCTACAGTGATTGAATGCGACCATGGTTATAGTAAAGGTGTTTTTTTATTTTAAATTTGTACTTAAGACTCATTTAATAAAGAATATTAAAAAAATTTTTTTTTCAAAAGATACCTATTGAAAATGATTTAAGTGATCGGAAACTGCCTCCGTTGCCCTAGCATCCACATGTAAAATAAACAATTCTAGAATATCAAAATCTTAACCTTGGTAAATTTTCGATAAGTCCCTTAGGCGCATAATTGTTGGAAATTTTGAAAGAACAATAATAATATCAAATGGACATATGACATTTGGTTTTTACAAAACGAATTACAAGATTAAAAAGGGGTAGAGGAAGAAATTCTCAGTATTTTATGCTTGAAAGTATTTTAACTACTTCAATTACAATGATGTACTTGCACTACTATCTTGATATCGTACTACAAAAAACTGAATGAAACACATATTTATTCTAAAATTCATATATACATATTTTGAAGCAATTAATACAGCAAATATATAATGAAAATATTGAATTTGAAAAAGCACTGAAAAAGTTTGCATTAAATCATTAAGTACAAGGAATTTTCCATTGACAAAGATTTGATATCAATATATATTTATGTTCAGGTTTAAAATGGAAACCTTACAGCCACTGAATATCTGAAAATCTATTGCTTCATATTCATAACTGTCACACTTGGGGAGAATTAGACAAGCGATCCACTTTCATTTATACGTGTTAGTTCAGTAAGGATAATTATTTGTTCCGATTTCTGAATGACTCCATTAACAGGAATATACTCTTGCTTACAGCACGATGTATTGCAGGAACGGACAAACTTCCGAAAACCCGGATCTAATGCGAAAAACACCAACGGATTGAACGTTGAATTTGCATACATGAGACAAAATCCTGTTTGTTTCAGGAAATGCCAGTATTTATTGTACGGAGACGTATCAAAATAAAACCACATTAAAAAGACTCTCCGTGGCAACCAGCTAATTACAAACACCATAATAAGGGTGAAGATCAAAATGAGTAATCGAGTGTTCTTTTCAACGCTGGTGGTTTGTTTGTTGCTGTTAGACTGGGAGGGTGTGGTTGACGTAAAAAGTAGCTTTATTGTGATTACGACGTAGCAGAGTATTGTTACAATGACAGGGATAACGAACAAAAATAACAGTTTTTGAACTGTCATTGTTTTTGCATACGCCTCTCCCCATGTAAATCGGTAAACAAGACAAAATTGATGCCCGGTCTCTCCATACAAGTTTGCCGTAATTAGGTCTGGAATCGCAAACATAAAGGAGTAAAACCAGATAATGAACACAATAATGATTGCTCCTGTATTTTGGTGCTTCGAGTGTTTACAGGAAATTATGATGTATCTCTCAATACTCAGTGCCGTTAGCATACAAACAGTTTCCGAAGTACACAGTGTATGGAAAAACTCACTTAATTTACACACGCTTTCTCCATATGGCCAAGATTCAAACGTATAAATTGTCGACATGAAAGGCATGGAAACAGTAACCATCAACAAATCACCTACGACAAGACTGGTGACGTATATGCTGTGAGGTGATGACGCCATTCGCCTCCTACGTATCATATAAACTAACAAACAACCATTCCCAATAATTCCTACCACGAACAGCGCAAAAAATATTACTGGAATCACAACAGCTTCTACATTAGTTGAATGTTTCAATGTCTTCAGAGTTTGGTTAGAACAATTCAAGGCAACACAAGTCTCATTGCAAAAGTCAACTAGTACTGTTGTATTGTTCATTTTCAAAAGATAAAATTGACGGTTTATAAAACAAAAACTTACTTACTTTTTAAAAATGTTCGAAAAAGTTCCAAATATGCCATTAAATTAAATAAACAGTAATTTATTCCTTCGAAATCTGATTGTATTAGCAACGAAAGTCTTTAGATCAGACGATCGTTATTTTTTTAAAGTGTCAGTGGTATCTCAGAGTGAAACCAATCGTTATAAACGAACAACACGTTCTATAGTAGCAATAACAAAGAAATCAATGCAGAAAGGAATTCAATTAAACATACTGGATGATAAAAGGCATCTTTAAGATATCTGGTAGGTAATAAGAAACTATGTGTAAGAAATGATGCATCACCCCAGATAACACAACAACTTGTTGTTAGCAGGCTAACAAGGCTGTAAGTTGATAGAATGAAAGTACACTTCTAAAAGAAAACATCGGAATTAGATTTTTTTTCATCTTTCTATTTTCTATGATTAACAGTGATTTTCTGCTAAAACATGTAACAAAAAAATTAATGACTCACCTACCTATCAAAACGAACCAAGAATTAAAGAATACTGTGCACAACTGTCATATAAAGCACGTAGAGTCGTGAGCATCAGTTTGTCTAGTGAAGAAATATCATTGCCTACATTCTTCTGCCTCTGCCAGTTTGGTAGAAAGATCTTCAGTAAGATTGGAAAATACAGTTGTTATTAAATAAGAAAAGTCATAGAGAAAAAACTCAAAATAGTCGGAATGGAAAAGCCGAATTTAATTGTGATAGACGTTTAAAATGGCAGCAAATCCATTTTGACTACATAAATGAATGTCTTAGGTCTGAAGTGCTTAATGGTGAATGATAGTAGACATTTCCCAAATTAGAGTGGATCATTTATCAGTGCTTTAACTTAATAACGATATTAAAGAAGTGTATAGGTTAGAATTGATGTTGATTGCAATCTAAATTTTAGAGATATAATGCTGAGAATGACAGGAAAATGTTTTGAAAAATCTCAAAAGTCTGTGGTATTTTAATTTTGTAACCTTTATTGCTAGTACAAAGCAACATCAATTAGATATCTACAATAAAAAATAAACAATTCTCACAAACCGCAAACTTGCGTCTGGAAAACGACTCAATCTAAAGAAAAAGAGGGAAAGATATTTGAAATAGTCTGTATTGTCACACATTATTTTGTTCATAAATCGGACATTTTTAAAAGCAGCATAATGTGATGTTTACAGTTACAATACTGGGTTTATGATCGTAGAATGATTTATAAAGATGTGTTTTTTAGAATGTTAAAAACATTTTAAAATAATAAAAGAACGGGTATTGGGTTTCTGTACACAAGAATCTAAACCATGAAAATATCAGAAGAACCGAGATGCAAGTGAAGAAAATGAATCATCATAAGGGTATCTTCTACTTTTTACACATAAATATGTCAAAGTTTGAATTTTTGGAACTTTTGTGAGACTTTTTGTTGCGTGAAATCGAAGCTAGTTTAGCATTTTGACCATATAAGTCTTGCAGAAGCGAATATAATATTCTCAAGCAATGAATATGATGCACTAATCATAACCGTACAAATTCGTATAAATTACTTTTACATTCCTTTTAACCAGGGAAAAGCCTTTTTGACACAAGATGTATTCCTGTTCTGGATAATCAATAGACAATTTTATAAGATTTTCATGACTTGTTGGGATAAATTTGTTGTATAGTGTGTTGAAATCATACCTGTTGACTGTTTTATCTTCCTTACCAATGGAGAATAAAAGAGTCTTACATTTCGACAGCATTGGCACAAAACCTAACAATTAGTTTTGATTGACGTGATATTTTAATTGTTTTACTTTTCTTTCTATAATATCTTTTCTCTCATCCATTATATCTAAAATCTCAAGTCATCATTAGAACCGATGTTTCTATTGGTTAACATGAACTGTCTTCCATGCTAATACCGAAATGTGCATTCTTAAAAGGAATTCGAAGAAACCAAAGGGGAAGACCGACATCGTTAAGTCGAAAGACAGACAAGACCATAGCCAACAAAATAAAACGAAAGACAAACAAAGAACACACGACAATTCACTGAAAACTAAATCTGGAGCACACGAACCCTACAAAACCAAGGGTGAGTTCAGGCGCTACGGAAGGGTAAGCAACTTCTACTCAAATACTGACACCCGCTGTGTTACTCAGCAGTCAGAACCGGTATATAGTAAAAATCGATGTTAGTCACAACCGGTATAGAGAAGGATTTTTATTCATGACAGTGGGAAGATATCCATTGTCATTTGTGAAATGGATATTT
>JAULBM010336617.1:0-12772 GCA_032357055.1 Geukensia granosissima
AGAAATAGAGAACTTTTATCCAAATAAGGAAAAATCCCCTTCTGGCCCCTCCCCAAAAAACGGGTGGGGCTAGATCATCCAAAATCAATACCAACCTTTACCTAGTCAACTAGAACAAGAGTTATTGTGCGGAAACCAACCTGTCTACAGACAGGAACGCCGACGCCGACGACACAGACGACGACGACGACAACGACGCCGACGACAGCGCCATACCATAATACGTCGTATAAAACACGATAAAAAACGATAAATCAATTTCATTATTGAATATAAAGTCAAACCCAATGCTCTAGATTCTCAATTTTTATATACTCAGGTGGAACAGAGTATTCTCCACAGACCACATCTATGAGAACAATTGTAGCAATTTACTGGTTCTGTACCCTTATAATAACAACAGCATATACAGCTAACCTTGCGGCATTCCTCACTTTAAAAAATATCGATGACAGAGTAAAGAATGTGGACGCATTGGTGTCACAGAAGAAAATAAGCTACGGTGTTGCTGAAGGAAGTGATCTCGCAGAATTTTTGGCTACATCTGACAACGATCTTTATCAACGCCTGTGGACATATATGAAATTGAATGAAGAGAATGTAATTGTTAAAACAAGAGAAGACGGAAGACAAAGAGTTCAAATGCATAATCAAAAGTATGTTTTTCTAGATGATGGCGTCATGAATGATCACTATGCAATGGAACACTGTAAAACAATAGAATCTATTGATCAAGGATTTGGTGAAAAACAATTCAGTTTCGGTTTTCCTCGAGGAGCTCCTTATACAGACGACATTAACCGGGCATTGCTGATGTTAAAGGAAAATGGCAACCTGGATACGTTAAAAGCAAAGTAAGATGTGTTAATTTGTTTTTTTTATTATTATTTGTTTTTTTTTAGAAATACAGGTTATCTATATAAAACTGCAATATACATAATGGTTGATGATTAAAGAATATTTTCACGAAAATTTCATGAGACCATTCATTCAAAAGACACTATCATGAATATTTATGAATTACTAAACACACGAGTTAACAATCCCTTTCTTAGTTTTTGCAAATGGCCATCCCACTGTAAAAAGAGGTATGGCCATTTCCAACGTAGTTGGTTCAATAGTAGAGCCATTTTTTAAAGTTGTATAAAACCGATCTTTTTGCGAAAAGTTGGTCTATTGTATATAATTTCAATAATTTTCGTCAATTTTGCATAAGACTAAATGAAGAACTTTGCTTTTTAAGCCTGTTGTAAAAAAAATGCTAAATTTTCGCTATTTAATTTGCAAATTCGACCTTAAGGACATCCACAACTAAAATAGGTTTACTATAGATTGTTTCCATGTGTACTTTTCATCGTTTAAGCACTATACGATTATCGTTCTTTATGTCAAGATTTTTTTAAAAATGAGAGAAAATACAAATATACTTCAATGTACAGTAACATATGTATATCTTCATTTAAAATTAACAATCGTTAAAACTAGAATCATCAAAAATATCATTTACGACTATAAAATAACCCCCTCCCCCAATCGCAAATGTGTCTAATATTATTGATGTTAACATTTTTGTATTAATGGGATGTTTTATGCGACAAAAAAGTTGGATCCATGGAGATGGGGTTTCACGGAAGGGGGTTATCCCAGCCCACTTTCTTCAGCATTCCACTTCGTTTAACATTATGAATTTATAAGCCTTTATTGTAGATGGTGGAAATCAAATTGTACACAAGCTGAAGCCGAGCAGAATTTAATTAAATCAAGTTCCGAACTAGAAATAGAGAACATGTTTGGTGTTTTTCTAATTCTGATTGGGAGTGTTGTTTTGGCCATAATGGTAGAGGTAGCAAAGCGTGGCAGATTAGAAGTAGAAAAACGTTACAACAAACAAAAAATAAACAAAGAGGTAATATTAATCGCCATTGATGAGAAATTTTAAATAAGTAAACATCTACAAAGGTTTAATTAAGTATGTGCACTTAAAGACTTAACCCCTCAAACATCCTATATTATATATATAAAGACCACCAAGACATCATCAAACATCGAACAGCATAAAACTGTAATGCAGGATAATTTGTAAAGAAATACTAGTAAAAGCTAAGCGGGAACTGATCAAAATGTCTTTTTCCAAAATGTCTTCTCAAATTTTCCCCAAAACGTCTTCTGCAGAAAATTTCCTTTTTTGTATATAATCCTAACAGAAAGTTTTTCATTTAAGTAGTCAATTAATTAAAAATAAGATATATGGTATTAATAATGTATAATTTGTTAATAAGATATTTAAATGTTTTGTTTGATGTTTTATAATTAATTAATTAATGGCATTTATGCTTTTTCGTTAAATTGGGAAGAATCATAGAGTGAAAAATAAAGCAGGGATTGAATGTGTATGTAAATATTATTTCATTATTAAATAATATTTTTATTTGGCAGATATATTTAAAACAATTTAAAGAAAGTAATATTTCGAAGAATATTTTTGTAGGGAAAAACATAAGGTTATGAGTTAGTTTGACTGTTGTTTTTGTTTTACCTTAATAGGATGTTGACGTTATGGAAATAGACTTTAATTAGGTAGCAGTAGACATTTTGGGTCGTAACAAACTTTCATGTTTCATGAGAATAAAACAGTGCGTTACATTTTTACTAATGAATAAAAAGTAAAGAAGCGCTTTACACGCAGTTACATTTGGCTTTGGATATGCAAGATGTGGATTGTATCTTCCCTTTTATATTCCATATTCTTTCTTCTACATATGACAATACGTTGAACATTAATGTCTTATTTTCATATAAACTAAATATACTTTTCTTTTGTTTAGAAAACACAGAGCATTTAACATATTTTTTAATATGCTTGAAAAAATTTACACAATCATTTTTATATTTTATTTTTTAGCATACGTAGGAACCGAAATGCTCAGGTGGAAACTTCTGGAATTTACAATGGGAGTGGATTTTAACTTTGTTCCAACTTTAGCTGCTTATATAATGAAGTGTTTGAACTATTTATAATAATGAAGAATTGTTTGATAATGTGTGTAGCAATGTACATATAAATTTATCTTCGAAAAGAATTTTGCAGTAATTAAGATTTAGAAGTTTTAAGACAAGACACAAAAATCACATTGATTACAAACAATGTTTGACAATTTTCTTTCCGGTCGATGCATTTTATATAAAGCAATAAGGTGACAACTTAAAATCGTAAACTGAGTGATAATGAATAATTTATCTGTAAAGTATCGAAAAGAGATGAAGGTTAAACTGATATAGTTTTTCCCAAAAATATTTTAAACTCTAAGTATCATTTATAAATTAAAGTTTGATCCCACAAAATGGGGAAAAGAAACCCTTTATCGGTCATCAGTTATTCTGCATAAATCGTCAGTCCTTATACATGTAAGTGTAGTCGTCAAACCTTGATGCTCCTTTGTACTTATCTTAGATATTTAAATGCTTTATCTATGATTGTCTTTCTTTCCCTTTTTGTTGGCCATTGTCATGTTTGTGTTCTGATTTAACAATTTCTGTTTTTATGCCAACTTTTTCTATTGTTGCAGGGTACCAATATATATATATTTATACGACGAAAATGTTTTCAAATCACTCAGTTTCAGCTAGTAAATAATCAAACCCAGTGCGTATTCATTAACGTAAAATAAATGTTGCACCGTAGCTTTTTACCGTGAAAAAGCACTATATATATTCGGAATTTCATTTTTGACCAATCAACTCACCCCAGGCACGAATTTACATTTATCACTTGGATTTAAAGAGGAATAATAGGCGGTTATCTTTGACTTTAGTATTTGATAAATGCTCCGCAGAATTTTCATTTACTACTGCTCTCAATGTTGGGAGTAACATCCAGACGGCGCAGGTGGTCTATATATTTTTCTCTTTAAACCATTAATATAATATACTCTCATTTAATGAATTAAGAATAAGCTCTCAATTTATGCCAGCCGTTTGTTGAAAGCACACTCAGTATGCTTTTTCGGTTGACAAAAACATTAGGCTAAAATTCAAGTTGACCAATGTTGAAAACATATGGTGAATATTTATTTGCTATATGAACAAAGTTCTGTATCGGAAAATTTTGATCCTGCAATGCCAGTACGTATTTGTGGAAGGTAAAAAAGGATAATGTCTATATTATTGCAGATCAAAGCAAATTCAAAGTTCTGACAACAATGTGGAATAATTACATTTAACGGATTATTTTATTAAACGATCTGTTCGTTGCAATTTACCATTTATTGCTACAATAAATAGAAAAGATACGGTGTATATGTCTATGATATTGGGGATCATACTTCATACTTCATCTCCTTAAGAAATGGTGGAAATTTTCGCATTCAGAGGTCCTCACAAGGGCGTTAAAGGGGGAATCCCACTCCTTCTGACGAGCTTTAGATCGCCCCCGCATATAAAACTAATATACGGGAAATTCAGCAACCCCCTCCCGCCCCCCCAAAAAAGCAAAACAAACAAACAAACAAACAAACAAAAAACCCAAAACACAAAATTAGACAGAAAGGGCTGATATGGATAATCACACACACACTATCCGTCTTTTTTGCCTCTTTGATTGACACTCACCTGCATAAGATATATTGCTTTGTATTTTGTAAACAATTTTAATTTTCGTCATATATTTTGAAGTTTGTTTGTTAGTTATTAATTCTGCAATTATTTAAAACAATTGACTATACAACCGAAATAAATGTTTTAAAATTTAAAAAGTAAATAAAATTATGAAGTAATAAGAATACTTGTGAACTTAAATCTAATTAAAATATCTATTACATAATACTCTTTTTAGGTCTGAACTTACAATCAAGCTTAGTCCCAACAAAAACATAATTCAATGGGTAATATAAAAATAGGAGATGTGGAATGATTGTCCATGGGACAGCCTTCCACCAAATGACAGTCGAATTAAAACGTCTTCAGGTCCCATTATGGCCTTCAATAATGAAACTGTTTATAAAACATGACAATCGACCTTGTATATTGAAAAAATGCTGAGCAGATAACAATAAATGAGTAATTTAACAACGGCAACCACTTGACTACAGGTTCCTAGCTTTGGACAGGCTCATTATGTATGTGGCGGGGTTAAAGCAGTATGTTAGCGATCTACCCTCGCCATAACCTGGGACAGTAGTATGACAAAAAACAATGACCACACACACTAAAAAATCAGTTGAATTGGATTTAACACTTGAGATCGATACTGAAAACCAACAACAAATACAACTGAAACTTAAAAATTATGCAACAAAAATATTGACCTCGAAAGAGTACTGGCAGTTGCTGTCTGCAAGTTCAAAACCCAAAAGCACCCGATCAGAAAACCAAGTTTCCATTTAATACGGTGTCAATAAAACACTTACGATAGGATTTAGTGTTTTAAAATCATTAGAAGTCAAAGAAAACGACGCCAATATAAAAATATATAGAAAGGAAGTAGAAAATGTTATAACAATTATAAACTGTTCAGTTCCTTATCAGGCCATTAACAAGAAAATCAATATTAGAACCAATAAAACCATATGTAAAGATTTAATAATAATGCTGTGACGATATCCTTTACGGATAAGTTCATTAGGAAGACCATGTGAATTTAGTTTAAATTTCCGAGTCTTATTTACAACGTTTCAGCACAAAGTTGGGTGTGATTCTTTCCCACCATAAACGTTCTATATTTAAGTGGTGTTGTATCTTTAGAAACTTTTTATAGTGATTTACATTTTACAATGACTGAACGAGCTGAATTTTTTCACAGCAACGACCATAATATATATTGCGTAATTATAACATCTGTCAACAATGTTTTCAAAATAATACATGGCTTAACATTTACAAAATTTTCATTATAAAAATTTAATTTCAAACGTTGGCTACCATTGAAAGGTTTTGATTAGACAAAGTTTATCTCATCAATCATTGTTATGAAACATTGCAGATACGGGCCCTTTTACAGCTTCCGTTATGGTATGGACTCTGGTTCATTGTTTTTGGGACCCGTAGAAGTTTAAATTCTTCTGTCATTTGGTGGGTTGCTGTCTCATGGGTAATCATACCACATCTCCTATTTTTGGCATACAAATTTTAACATGATTTAATGAAAATCGCTTTTACGCCAAATAACCTTATTCACAAAAGGTATATAATTTGGCGGTTTTATAAGAACTTTGGATAACATGTGTTTGGCACTATTGATGGCACCCTAATTGCCATTTTACACATATACCCAATTGACATTTGATAACGAATACTGTTTTATCGCAGAGTACTTTATCTGATTTAGCATTGATCACATTTCTTTGATATAATCATTTGAAATTGCATTCTTCCCTTGCTTTCATAAAAATGAGCGATTATCAAGGTTTATGGGTAATTTTTTTAATACGCCAATACTTCTTGGCATTATTTATACAGTAAGGGCTTAACTGTATTTGCTTTGTTATAGAATATATTTCACTTTGTTCTGGGGTAAAAAAAATAGTTGCATCCGATAAAATTATCTTACCGGCAGAATGTTGCATTTCGGGTTCATTGTTAGGAGTGAAGGAAATTTAGAATATTGATAGTCTTTGGGTATTTTTATTAATTTGGTTTTGGAATATATCAACGTTTTGGTGTTTGACCTTGTCATTTAAACGTAAAAAATGCGATTTTGAGCACGTCACTTAAGTGGATATCCCCCGTTGAGTCTTTTTATAGCCGCTTGATTTTAATTTATTTCATCAGCTTCTTTGTGATACTTTGTGGGACGGCTTAGACATTTACCTTCTGTCTTTTGGTTTTTCTCGTAAACAGTCAAATAATACTTTTTATGTTTCTAAATGCTACTGGTGAGAGTTTTCTCCTTAAACAAATATACAGCCGTCAAATAGGTTGGAATTACACTCGATAAACATACTGCTGGGTTAAAAAGATTTCAAAGATACCAAAAAGGGCAAACACAAATCGTTGATGGGTAAGAGATTTCCATTCAACCTCGTGGTTAAGGTAATTATAAAGCAAAAACACAATAATCGACGCACCGTACAAATTATACCAACTCAAATTCAGACGACTTGTTCAACAGCTCAAAGTTCGGAAAATGGCAATTGTTATAATATGAGGATGGTGCTACCTTAAAAGCGAGCATAAAAATGTCAGACGGCAGTTTTAGGTCATTGGTCAGACCTTCGGTCATTTTCAGGACCAATCTCCAAGTCTCTTCCAAATCTCGTACCTATCTCGTCTGCTGCCAACACTGTAGAATTGGAGTCACTTCTGAAACCACTCCTTTATCATAAAGAGCGAGCTTCGCTCGCTTATTAAATTTAAACAAGTAATTTTAAAAACAATTTTAATATAAAAAAGATATTGAAAACGCCCATAGCGTTTTGTGGCACTAAATATTCAGTATATTGTCTTGACATGAATATTTTCAACGTTCGCTATGCAACCGAAAATCTTTTTCCAATTCAATTAATCAGGAATTTTTTCTCTCCGATGATTCATTTACAAGAGGCTATAGTTAACTTCTGCACTTTGAGACAAAATTTGCTAGCAGTTGTCAAGTTTCAAACTAATGTCGAGCAAATCAATGCCTGAGCGATTGTGAGTAATAAGACTAAGCATTTCCAATATAAAACATTTCTGGTGACATTATTGCTTGCATACTTATGTGATACCACAGTAATTTGATCTGAAAAAAAAAATTATCTTGTTAAGGTGACATATGAATTCCTTTTGAATAAAAGATTACGTGGAAATAGAGCTTTTATATTATTTTTTTTTACATTTCTTATTTGTTTGAGTTTTTTTTTGTCTTGTGATTTTCAAATTTCCCTCTTTTGTCCGTCCTTGATTATTGACCGTTTCTTAAATCTTGGCTTCGTAAGGAGCTTCTATCACTTTCCTTAACTAAGGTCTTCAGTGATCCTTTAAGGAATAGAAATGTACTCTGAACGCAGATATGTTTCTAGTGCTATAAATACCCTTACCCTTCCTTAGTACTATCTCGTTATATATTTTTTATTTATTTTTTCATTGTTGTACTTTCTGTTGATAATGTTTTTGTTCTTTGCAATTTTCGATGTTTTCTTGTCACTGTATCATCTTCGTTTTTCTCCTACTTCATTTGCCAAAGGAATAAAGTCATAAGCCATTAGGTTATATTACAAAAGATATATGAACTGCAATGTAAAAAACCAGCAGCCACCATACTTTAATAACAGTGTTTTAGTACTGTAAACTGACTTTCAAGGCTATCAAAAAACCATGTCAGGTTATACATGACGCTCGAAATCTCCTTTAAACGTACTAGTTCCGGGGTTCAGTGGAGGCAATTGTGAAACACAACCAAGATTTTTCAACTAAAAACACATGTTGAAGGATCTCAGCATCGAC
Source organism: Geukensia granosissima (assembly GCA_032357055.1). Taxonomy (NCBI): domain Eukaryota; kingdom Metazoa; phylum Mollusca; class Bivalvia; order Mytilida; family Mytilidae; genus Geukensia; species Geukensia granosissima. The sequence continues at coordinate 8,419 of JAULBM010336617.1, forward strand.
GAATAAAGGTAAAACCTCCACTTGTGCAAAATCCCTTTCAAATATAATCCTTCCGGTCAAGTTATTACTGGTAAACTTAACTTGTCGAAAATTTGTTTCCCAAAGGGTCGAAGTTCAGCGAGCCTCAATCCATAAACTGGAAGTTCAATTTCGATATCTTTATGGATTCTGTCGTGGATTGTGTCAGACAGTGGGCGAAGCCCGAAGGAGAGGAACTAGATACCCTTTCCGAATATGTGAAAGCTGTGAGGTCTTTGATGCAAATACGAATTCAAAAGTTTTTAAAGATCTATGAATACATACGCGAAATCGGTCTTCATAGATCCGCGTGTTGCCAGACACCTATCTAAACTACTTGACAAATAAAATGTATCTAAACTACTTGACAAATTTAATGTGGTAACCGCTGATAAAGCCACTAACAACATTGTTTTTGTAAATCACACTACATAGACGGAATAAGGCATTGACAGTTCATTTGACAACCCAAAATATACCCCGACGACACTTACCAAAGAAGAAATTCTTGACAATCATCAGTCAGTTTTGTTTTCTTTTGAAATTTCAACTAAGAAAGAAAATTTGGTCTGCCTTCATTTTACTTGATTCCCAAGCTTCATAAGTGTTCTTACAAGCAACGTTACATTGCAGGGTCTGCCAATTGCTCAACAAAACTTCTTTCCAAGTTACTGACAGATATTCTATCAGCAGTAGAACACGGGCTCCACAGTTACTGGAAAATGAGCCATTCTAGAAGTGGCATGAATCAAATGTGGATTCTAAACAATTCCAAAGATCTGCTAGAATGCCTCAAAATAAGTCCTAGCATCAAATTTTTTTATTTTTCCACCCTGTATACTCCTAATAGACTAAAAAGAAAAATAAAGAGCTTCTGTTCATCTCTTTTTTTGTTTAAAAAGATGACAAACGCAGATACAAATATTTGGTTCTAGGGAGAGACAAACCTTATTTTGTTATTAACCACTCTGTTTCTAACAAAATGTACTCTGAAGATGACATTTGCGGAATGCTAGATTTCTTGACTGACAACATTTTTGTAAAGTTTGGCGGGCGTGTTTTTCAACATACTATCAGCGTTCTAAAAGGGAAAAACTGTGTAACCTTCTCGCCGATATATTCTTTTATTCGTATGAAGCTGACTTCATACAGAGCCTTCTGTTGAGAAAAGAGAAAAAGTGAGCTGAATCTTTTGGTTTCACGTTCCGCAATATAGATGATGTTCTTTTACTGAAAAACTCTAAATTAGGTGACCATGTTGACCGCATATATCCCATTAACTTAAATCAAAGATACTACAGAAACAGAAAGGTCTGCTTCGTACCTAGACTTCACCTAGAAATTGATGGTAAGGCGGGTTAACAAAACTTTACGACAGAATAGATGACTTTGATTTTCCCATTGATAACTTTCCGTTCATGTATAGCAACATTGCTGCTGCACCTGCATACAATGTGTATATTTCTAAGAATATTTCACAAATGACAATGGATATCTTCCGACTGTCATGACTACAAAGTTGTTCCTATACCGGTTGTTTATAACATCAATTGTGGCTATACACTGGCTTTGTCTTCTGAGTAACACGACGGGTGCCATAAGTGGACCACACGTTGCTTGACCTTCTGGAGCACCTGAACTCACCCATGTTTTTGTAGGGTTCATGTTATTCCAGCTGTATTTATCAGTGTAGTGTTGTGTGTTTTATGTTTGTCTTTCGTTTCATTTTCTTGTCAGTGGTTTTGTTTGTCTTTTTGCTTAATGGTGTCTGTCCCTCTGGTATCTTCGAATTCCTTTTACACAAGTCATGCCCTGAATCCCAAAATTAAAACTCAAAAGCAGATGTTAACTTGCCTACTGATAGACATTATGACACAAAATCACAATTAAAACATGTGAAAGTCATAAATATCATCGAATGTAGTGTTACAAGCGTTCTTGGACTAGCTACCTTAAATATTTATTGCATAGCTTTTTGGGACATGCATGGACAAGTTTTTATTTTTTCAGATTTTTGCGACTATATAACAGAGGGTTTGACTGATACATCAATATGTTTTTCTGAACATTGTCAAAACCACGTTAAAATTTGTGTACCAAATTTGGCACAATATAAAAGAGAGGAACTAAAAATTTTTTAAAAGTTGATTAAAAAATTATCAAGGCTCTCTAGCCTCTGCAAAATAAAATTAATAGCGATGAAACGTATGGAGGTCTATTATAAACCTGTGCAACACTTACGGGGATTTTCAGTTTCTCTTTCAGTTACCATAGGCACAACTCTATCTCCAGAACATATTTCGTCTAATGTGTTGTATGTTTGCTTTGCTCCTTCAATAAATATTTGAGTAAATAAGTCAATATTCAATTCACACATTTTATCATGCATTACGTTGGTGCACTTGTCAGAATAAAAGAGTATTAAATGGGTGCACTTTTATGTTTTAGGAATCGATTATGAGGAATTATTTAACTCAAATTAAAAGTGTTATATATATATATATGAAACCCTGGTCCTATGACAATCGATCAGTAATTTTTTCCCCTCAAATATTTTCTGAAAAACTACGCTACGGGCGATTCATGAGTTTATTTTTCCCACTTTGGCGTGGCGGTACGGCGTATGAATTCATAAGAAGTGTATCGCTCATCATAGATTTCTTTGCTGCTGAATTTTGGCTTCTTATTTCTATTAGTTTGGATTTGAATACTTCTATCTATGTTTGAATCTCGGATTAAATTTTCGTTTGCTGTTGGTGAGAGATTTTTTTCATTGACATACAAGTTCATCATAGAAAAAACCTGAGGGAATAAACTAAAAAGTAATCATGTGGATTATTTATGCATTCTATTTAAGCATCCTCTTGAGTGGTAAAACTTTATGTTTTAGTTCTTAAAACATGGACTGCTTGTTTGTGTAAATACTCTTACCATGACAACAGCTGAAATTGATTCCGCTTTGAGTTTTCATATATACTAGTCCATTACAGCAGCCTCGCAATTCAGTATCATATCGAACTGCCTTACATCTCAATCTGCGAAAGGCTGAAAAATGAAAGAATCTTTTTAAATATGGAATACAAATTCTATACCCATTCTCCTTTGGATATAGTTCAGCGATTTTCTATTTGAAATATGGGGCTTGTCGTTATTACGGATTTGACATTGATTCCTTCGAATATGTAGTTGCCAAGGAGGAGATCCAAGAATAAAGCATGAAACTGCATGAAACTTTCGAAATCATATTTGAAGAATTTAATTTATATCTGTTCTGGGTGTTTAAGACTAACTTATCGTTCAGAACCAATCGTAATTTTGAGATAGAACGGCACTTACCTTGTGAGATTTGTGGATTAAAGTTTTATCCCTAGATCCATTATCACAATGTCAGGGGTCCTGTGTCCACACTTGTCCGTAGGACAAGTGATCCATCCTCACAATGTCAAGTCTCCTGTGTCCACACTTATGGATCACAATGTCAGGGCTCCTGTGTCCACACTTGTCCGTGGATCAAGTGTGGACACAGGATCCCTGACATTGTAAGGATGGGGTGCACATGATAAAGTATGTTCTGAATAAGAGAGAATATCGAACATTTTGTTCAGATGGAGAATTCAAATAATTGAAGAATAAATGCCCGTGGAACAAAATATCAAAAATTATTTAAACGCAAAACAGAGAAAACCCTTGGATGCTCAGATGCTAGTATCTCGCTATATAAGTGACACTCGTTGCAACGTATGAAGGCAGACTGCGAAACGCAAAAACATTTAAAAGTTTGAGGATAAGTTATAGTGGTAATTTAAGCTTTAATTTACGCAAGTTCTAATTAAGTCTGATGTGAGAATGTAATGTATTTTGTATACAAGTTGTAATTGTTTACTGTCTTTGAGCAAAAATAAAATAATATAAATAAATAATCCGCAAAAAATTATCCTTGAAATGATAAGTAGTTCCCGTCGCTTTGAAAGAAACATCGGCGAGCATGAGCTCATGTTTAAAAAGGAGGTTTTCTTAGAAAGTCTTAGAATTCTATTATAATGCAAAATTTGTTGTAAATTACAAACTCCATATGCTGAGACGAATGGATTTGTTTTTATTGGGGAAGGGGATCACTTTTGAAGTAATAGATTTATGAAACGCATTCTTTGAAAACGTTTGTTGGGAGATATCAAAGCTTACTAGATAATAACGTATAACTTATAATAAATTATCAAATATTGTACAAAATATCATATTGACTAACGACGTTTAAAACCCTTTTTATACGACCGCAAAAATTTTGTGGTCGTATTATGTTATGGGCATGTCGGCGTCGGCGTCCGTAGACAGTTAG
>JAULBM010336628.1:0-12772 GCA_032357055.1 Geukensia granosissima
AAAAGTCATGTTTGCTTCATAACTTTGTAACCAATTATTGTAGAGGGATGAGACTTTGCATGATTACTAACCACTATAAAAAGGTGTGTTGTGTATCATTTTTGTCCTTCAAAGGTCACTGTCTTTCCTTAAGTCATAATACCAAATTAAATGATTTCATTGATACATTTTGATCAACCTGATTTAATTTGAATGAAATGCACATATAAAATAACAATTTGAAATTTAACTGTAGGAAACATGCTTTCATTTTCAAATCCATCACATTAGATTTTTTCTCTTCATGACAACTTAGACAACTTAGTGTACATGTGATAATTTACTCTTATTTACACACAGAGATAAATTTTCTGTATAATTTTGATCCTCCAAAATGTTATTCCTAATTTACTTTATTTACGCTACGGGGGGGGGGGTTCCTTAGAGATGGTTTCCAATAACTCAATGTTATCTAGTTTTCCATTACCGATTTCTTTGTAAAAGTAGTTTTGATAATTATATAATTTAATCGCGCTTCCTGAATATGCATGAAATATATATATATATATATAAATAGTAGATGTGGCATGATTGTCCATGAGACAGCCATCCACCAAATGACAGAAATTAGACTTCTACAGGTCCTATTACGGCCTTCAACAATAAACCAAAGTCCATACCATAACGGAAGCTGTAAAAGGTCCTGAAATACTAAAATGTGAAACTATACATAATACACAACAATCAACCTAATCTATTGAAAAAATGGTGAAGAAATAATAATTTGACATTCCTATCTTATCTGAATGACCAAATGGGTTTCAGATCAAAGCAGGTTTCACTTTTAAAATTACTTGAACATGTATACCATCAGAATTTAAAACATCTTCGTCAGTGTTCACAATTACAATAAACAATTAATTGAAAAGGGGCATACCTTGTCAGAAATGTAATACCAAAAATCATGCAGAGCCATAATACAAGGTGTAAAAAATATGAATTTAAATTCCCATACTTAAGTAAAATTATGATGGAGTCTCTTTGTCAATGTGCATCAAACAATTGATGGGTTGAATGTTGTTTTATCACCATGTTGACAATATTCCAGCCATATGTGGCAGGATCCTTCATATATCTAATGTATTTCATATACATTTACCATTTTTGAAAAGGTTGGATTTTTCATGTTCTGAAAATGTATAAATTTGTTATACAAAGTCAATTAATGGATCAAAATTACTTTTATAACTTTTAGGAATGTTTTTCTTAGTGTTTACAATTCTTAGTTTCACTTGGTTCTTTATCACTCACTGAAATTAAGGATCATTTACAATGTGTCTGGTTTCATAATGGAGCCAATAAAGGGGACGATAATATACTGAGTTCAATGTCCAGACTGTTTGCTTTTAATTGCGTGATTTACAAATGATACATATTGTAATGTATATCAAGCCAGTTGTGTATTTAATTGGAATTATAAGAAAGTGGCCTATTAAATTTTGCCCCAGTCATGGACTGTCTGAAAAATAAGACTCTCTGCCCCTTTGGTATCTTCGAATTCCTTTTTCTTATAAGACATTAACATGAAAAATTTTGTAGATATAGCCTTGACAAAAAATTTTTAGTGTCAAACCATGGAATTTTTAAAGTTATGTAGGTATTTAGTCCAAATAAAATGGAGATGAGATCATTGTTTTATATGAAGGTCAACCACATTGAGGCATGCTGTTTTGAACTTGAATTAAGATGTTCAACAGACACCATTCAATCAAGTAGTACTTTACAAAATGTGTCAAGCTGGGTTCCAGACTCGCCCTTAATTTTGGATGCCAAACTCGGCATTTTAGTAAGGAGAAATTTAAATGATAAAGTTAAAATTAAAGTTAAAACCTATTACGGAAAACCTAATATTAACTTGTTTTTACAAAACATCAGAATTAAAATGAATGGTGAATGCCACAAACAAACCATATTTTTCACTTATATTGGCCTAAATGGCCAACTTTTGAAAAGTATAATTTCAGCTGCTTTCCAGACAGATCAAAGTTTTCTGTATTTGGCATTGAAGCAAAAATATAGTTGCCGCAACTTGTTTATATTTTGTGGCATGAAACTCTAAAGACTGTTCCTGTTTAAAAATATTGATAAAGGGAAGTAATTCATTAGAAAATGAGACCACATGACACCAGACAAATTCTTAGATTTGGCATCCAAACCCTTATAAATCAGCAAGCTGGCACTTGTAATCTACAAAGAAGTTAAACAAAACAAATAGACATATATATAAAATCTCATACTACTTCAACCAATTTCATCAAAGGATGAATTTTGAAATCTGACCCTATTGTTCCCACCCAATAGTCCACCCCGACTTCTTGAAGGACGATCATTTAAAATATACAAAAAATGGGAATGGAAAAATAACCTTTCAGCACAGATGCCTGCTTAATACATGTGACTTTTAAGCCAGGTTTTACCTATTGATCACATTCTAAATGGAAATAAAGGTTGTGAAAAGAGGACTCTCAATTTTTGGCAAAGGTTTCTTGGCTTGTGTATGATTTGATATGTGGTCTTATCAAGTTGTACCATGTCTCCCCTTTTCAGGTTCACGGTATGGGGGTTCCTGTTTGCCAAGATATTGATTGAATTTCTGTGCTGTGAAATTTATTCTAAGGTTTCTCTGCTTGTTTATTTTGGATTGAATTGATTGGATATTTGGTCTGAAGCCTTGTCAAGGTTGAGTTGAACCACATCTCCCCTTTCAGGTCTGTCATGTTTTTTTTTCTTACTACCCTGTTTGCCTAAGTAGGGGTGGGGCATCTGTATCTCAAGGACAGGTTTTCTCTGTTGTCCCAAAGACTGTCATTGACAGTTTTGACTGCATTCCAACTAGATTGATTGAATGCAGGGACCAAATAACGTACAGAGACATAAAAATTGAAAATAATTTCTTGGGCTTTGCTTTGTCCCCCCTCATCAGATTTAATTCAATATCAGGTCTGATTTGACTCCATAATTATTGATGCCATCTGAAAAATATAAGAAATTTAAATTTTACAATGGGAAATTAAATTTAATTGCATTGATCTTGTATTTATATTTTTCTAAAACACACGATTGATACGACAATACAATTTATATTAAAATTACAAATGTGAATGCTAATACAGATTTTAGTTGTCATGCCCTATTTGTCATTCACAATTAATTTTGGCTGTGTTTATAAATAATAGCTCAATGCCGATAATAACAATAAGAAGTTCTTATTTCGTAAATAATGGGTTTATTTGGGGATTGTATCCTGGGGAATTTATTTAAAGTTTAACCAACTGAAACAAAACAACTATTAATTGTATTTCCTGTTTGTGTAGAAGGAAAAATAATTTCCATTCATGTCTATTGTAATCTAAAAGTTTTAACTTCTGCATTTTACAGAAACATGTAATGAGGAAATTTTTACTCCTAAACAGGCTTTCTCGAGCTCCCAAACATGTTTAGCATTGTGGAGTTCCATTCCATCCATTCTATGTTGCAATGAAATTTGTCCTGTTTTGTTCACGCCATTTTCCGGTAAGAGTTCCATGCCAAGAAAATTTGTCAATGCTGTAGAATCCTATTGCCTAAAGTGAAAACAATAAAATTAGGCAAGTTTAAAACTAACTTTACATATTTTCACGAGGGGAATGTAGTCTTAAAATGAATTCATTAAATCTTTTGTAAACATGTTGGTGTTTTGAAGTTTATTATGATTATAATAAATATTTTAACTAAACATTTTTAACAATAGGTACTCTTAGCTATACTTAACATACCAAAAATATACACAAAATATATGAATATAGAAAAACTAGTGAAAGATAGATGCATGCATGAGTGAAATGAATGAAAAAAGAAAATAATCAAAAAATATTCTAAAAGACAAAATTAAACACCCTAAAGTTGTCTCTAATCATAGAATCTGTTAATGAATAAAACAAAATTTAACTACATTTTAACAATACTGAATAATTAAAATGATGAAAATTTCTAATGCATGAAAAATATGGAAGTTTATACTCAGTTGTACAGTTTGTCGTAGTTGATAATTTTTGTTCTTTCCTTCACAATTTGTCAGGAGGATGAAGTAAAAGATGACTAGTGTTTAGAAAACGCCACGTTCTGAGCACATTAAAGACTATGTCACCCATTGTAACAGCTCATTTTGATTGGTCAGTAGGTGGCAAGTTACAAGGCCCTATCCAACCCGTAATTTTTCCAGTGGCAGTCCAAAGTTCCCTCCCCTTCCCATCCCCAACTCACATTGTACATACTGTTTGTTAACTTGTTCACATCCTGAGTACGTCTTAATAAATGCCAGTTTGACATTAAGCAGCATTGATTGCTGGTTGCTTAACGTCCAGTGGCAAATATTTCATGCATAACTATTCAGGACAAGATCAAGTTCAACAATCAATCCTTTCCAACATTTTAATGGCTTCTGTATGTAATATTTTTTGGACAAAATATTAAATTTAAAAGTATTGAAAGGGCAAGGAACATCATTATATTATCAGGAGATTGACAGGACGGTGAAAAATGATACAGAAGACATACCACAACAAACAAAGCGTACATAAAACATGTTAATTTGAACAACCCTAATACTGACGAGTGAGTTGGATCCAAAATCTACCCATCATAGCAGAGGTGAAAACAAAGCAAAAAGAATATGTTGAAAAAATAATTACTTTAAAAAATGGACCCTAAAAGCAGCATGTACATGAGGCTAGCCAGAATGTTAGTTGTTAGAACTTATTTGATAAATGTACAGTTGTGTTATTTTATTGCAGGTGCTTTCTTCATCCCATATTGTATTTTTCTGGGAATTGTTGGAATACCGATTTTCTTCATGGAGTTGTCCCTCGGACAGTACAGCAGCTGTGGACCAGTCACATGTTGGAAGTTAGCTCCCCTGTTTACAGGTTTGAAATTAACACTTTGTGCTGTGTAATAGTTTATCCTGCAAGCAGTATGACTTGATAGTCTTATTTTTTTATGTGAAAAAATATTCATTTTATGATGAATAATTAGGTTTCAACCATTTAACAAGTAAAATACTTTTGTTTTATTAACACAAGATACATGGGATAAATTTATATTTTGGGGGCCAGGGTGGTTGATGAGTGGTCTAGTAGTCGATTTAAACTTACCTGTAGCCTATCGCCTATATGGCTAGAGTTCATGCCAGACTTTGTGCCATACAATTAATGGGTTGCATTTTAACTTGCATTGCATGTGATAAGGTTTGTCAGCTACCTGCCCAAGGTCTGTGGTTCTCTATTCTCTCCGGTTTACTCCCCCTGCAAAAACTGACTGCCACGATATGACTAAATATAGTTGAAAGTGGCATTAAACCCCTGACGAACAAACAAATCAAGCAAATACTCGTTTTTAAAACATGATTCTAATTGTTTCTGTAAATGGCAAAGGCTTGTGTTATAATGTTTTTGTGATAATGTGCAAGACAAAATCCATTTTCTACTGGACCTACTTAATTAAAGTCTAACCCATACATGCTGTAACAGGGGTTAAATATAATTATCTAACAATTGTTATCATACCCATGCAAGGTATATAGCAATCATCCTGTCGGTCCACATAGCCATGCAAACAAGGGTTGGGGGTATATAGGAATCACTCTGTCAGTCCACATAGCCATGCAAACAAGGTTTGGAGGTATATAGGAATCATCCTGTCGGTCCACATAGCCATGCAAACAAGGTTTGGGGGTATATAGGAATCACTCTGTCAGTCCACATAGCCATGCAAACAAGGTTTGGGGGTATATAGGAATCACTTTGTCAGTCCACATAGCCATGCAAACAAGGTTTGGGGGTATATAGGAATCATCCTTTTGGTCCACATAGCCATTCAAACAAGGTTTGGAGGTATATAAGAATCATCCTTTTGGTCCACATAGCCATGCAAACAAGGTTTGGGGGTATATAGGAATCATCCTGTCGGTCCACATAGCCCTGCAAACAAGGTTTGGGGGTATATAGGAGTCATCCTGTCGGTCCACATAGCCATGCAAACAAGGTTTGGGGGAATATAGGAATCATCCTGTGGATCCACATATCCTTTCAAACAAGGTTTGGAGGTAATAAGAATCATCCTTTTGGTCCACATAGCCCTGCAAACAAGGTTTGGGGGTATATAGGAATCATCCTGTCATTCCGCATAGCCCTGTCAACAAGGATTGGGGGTATATAGGAATCATCCTGTCGGTCCACATAGCCATGCAAGCAAGGTTTGCAGGGTATATAGATATCATCCTTACGGTCCACATAGCCTTGCAAACAAGGTTTGGAGGTATAAAGGAATCATCCTGTTGGTCCACATAGCCATGCAAACAAGATTTTGGGGTATATAGGATTCATTCTGTCAGTCCATCAATCTGTCCACATGCCCTGTAAGTGCATTTCCTTCCAAACTGCTCAAGCTTTCAATGAACATGAGACATAATTTGTATGGATTTTGGAACTTAAATTTTCCCCCCATAAATTTGTTAAATGCATGTTTTAATGTTTATTTCATTTATCTTTCTCAGGAGTTGGATATGGCATGATGGCTGTATCGGCCTTAGTAGGAATCTACTACAACATGATTATAGCCTGGGCCATCTACTACCTGTTTGCCTCGTTTACAAGTACATTGCCATGGGAAACGTGCATCGGAAAAGATTGGGCATCGGAATGTAAGTACCAAATTGTTATGAGGGCCTGATTTGTATGTTTTAATTGTACAATCGTCTCATGTTAACGGCGAAGTCCTATAATGCTGCTCTTGCAAAGCACCTCAGTTGGTTGTGATAATCAGAAATGTTAATGTTCATTTAATACTTTATGGTTTTTTTGCAGAGGACATGTATGAAAATAACCAAATTATTCAATTAACCATTATGAGCTTAAGTGGAGTTGATTGTAAGATTTAAAGCAATATTAATCATGTGAAAGTAAAATTCCTGAAAGTTTTCAGATGTAAATGATATTTTTAACTATTTTTAGAAGATGAATAGCAAAGACATTGTACATGGACATTTAAATAATTTACATATTTTGTAAAATTAAAAGCAACACTTCCACATGGCTCATATAGCATGTTTTACTGAACTGAGTCTCATGTTTTGGCTTATATTTCTGAAAGCAAAAACAAAATCTGAAATGAAAATTTAGAATGAGATTTAATTATCTTGCCGGCAATATAATTAGGTGTTCAAAATATCACGTGTTGTTTGTCCTGTGCACATGTGAAAATTGCTCATTTTTTGTAAAAAAAATTTAGTCCCAAGGACGTCTATATTCATGAATTTCTGGTATCACCAAGCGTACTTTTTCAGACATTACGCATAGAAATATGTCAGTAGATATAAAATATATCAAATATTTAAGGTTTTCAAAAATTCACAAATCCTGCAAGCACAAAATGTAGTAATGGAAAAGGAGAAAATTTTCTAATTTTCCATCTGAGTGGAGAAAAACTAAGAATATGTATAAATTTTTTGAAATATACGAAAGTTACTGGAAGTTTATCCCTTGTGCGTTTTAATTGTGAGGATTCCCCCAATGGATTTTTCTAAATTTAATAAAGTGAGACTCTGCTCAGTGAAAAATGCTTAAGCACTTTGTGAAAATACCAAGAAATTGTACGTTTCTGGGGTCTTAAAAGCAATTGCATTGCATGGATTTTGAATTTAACATTGCTTTGAAATATCAAAACTTTTGTGTAGTGTAAAAATGGGATTAGGCAGCATGTTGCACTATGCAGTGTTGCATAAATAGAACTGCCATTAATATATACAGACAGTACTTGCATCTTGTTTCATTTGAACATTTTTACGTTGCATATTTTAGAGGACTGCCTTGGTGTAATTAAGTGTGTTCACCTTGAGTGCGGAAGGTTGTGGGTTTGAAACCTGGCCAGTCAAACCAAGGAATTAAAATTGGTATTTGCTGCTTCAACACTAAGCATGCAGCATTAAGGTGTAAGAGTAAAGACTGGATTTATTTTTATTTTGGCCCAGATTCAGAATAATGACTGGGTAAAATGTCTTCCTGCAGACTGTTGCTTTATTGAGCTAGCACGTTAAAAATCTGGCTTAGCTTGTTGGTCTAGAACAAAGCAAGGTTTATTCGTCATCAGTCATTAATATGGGCTCATCCTGAATATGCATGAAATATTTGTGGTTGGGCGTTAAGCAACATTCAGTATTATTTATGGAGATTTGACCATAACTTAAGGATTTTTAATGTCATTTTGATTTGCAGTATGTTATGACAAAATTAACATGACGAATCAACAGGGTTGTCTGGACATGAAATGGCATGTTAATGAAACACTGGGTGTCTGCTACGAAAACGGAACAATCAGGGGAATTTTCAATGAATCACTTGCCAAGGCAAATGGAATCCAAAGAGTGCTTCCATCGCAAGATTACTTTGAGTAAGTTTTATATAGTACAGTTAACAGAACAATATTTCAGTGTGTATAGAAAAAGGAAATGTGGAATGATGGTCTATGAGACGGCCATCCCAAACATGGAAATTACGACCATTCAAATTTACAGATTGCTCTAAGGCCTTAAGTAGTGGACATGTAGCCACATCCTATGGCAAGTTTAAAATTCATTTCTTTGAAAAAAAGTTGAAATTTCATGAGTATAAAACTTCTATCAAGTTAAAATCGTGTCTGCAATGATAGCACATATTGAAATACTGCAAATATTACTACCGGTACTTTTACAATAATTATTTGACAATTAAATAATGTCCTCAAAATTTTAATAAATCGAATTACACATTTTTATCAGTGAAGTTGGCAGCTAAATATTTTTTTTAAATTTTTGAAATATAAAACATTTGATAGTTGGATACATTGATCTATACTGGTACCTTAACCCAGTCTCGTTAACCATTAGTATTTTATATCATAAATTTACAGATGTTAGTTTTATTAGTATTCAGAAGTACAATTTACTCAGTGTGCATTTAAGCAAATAGAGTTTGCAACTTTTTGTTTATGTTTTACAGTTTTGTCGCAATTGGTCAAGGCAAAAGTGGAGGAATCGATGATTTAGGTCCAGTAAATTGGAAACTGGTGTTGTGTTACATTGCTGCTTTCATTTTTGTCATCTTGACCTTGAGTAAAAGTATCAAAACTTCAGGAAAGGTAGGTCACCTCTGGGAAGAAGCAAAGATGACCATTTAAGACAAGTGACCTCGTAATCAAGTCAAATTTTTAAACAAAGAATGAAAACGGTGGCCTTTTAAATCAAGTGGCTGCTTTATAGAGGTGACCACAAAGACAAGTTTGAATGTATTTGGAAAATGATCTGTTCATTATAAGAAGTTAACTTGTAATCGGCAAAGTATGGAGTGCATAGAAAATACTGTACATGTAGCTAATAATTAAATCTTAACAAATTTTCAGAGATATTGGAACTTGTTAGCTCCTGTGAACTTTTGCTATCACTTCAGTAAATAATCGACCATCCTCAATAAAAAAAATGTCTTCTTTGAAATATTGAAATGGCTTGATTAATTGGGAACAAACTGATGGAATTTATGGTTAATGGGTGTTGTCAACAAATTGTCTGGTTGTGTAAACCCACTAACCAAAATGGCCACCAATATTAAAAGAATAAAATGTGGAGAGTTTTGTGTAAAAAATCTGTCTAAACCTCCTGGGACATTTACAACTGAACTTGGATGGAATGGTTTTTAGATTGTCCTTTAACAAAATTGTCGAGCATTGATAGATATGATAAAAATTTATACAGAAGTTTTATATAAGCAGTCTCTTAGAGGAGTTTGAAATATTGATTGATTGATGTTAACACCACGTTACCAGTATTTCAGTCACACCATGGTGGGGTGTTTGAAATAAATTTTGTTCATTCATTTAAAAACTTGTTTGCAAATAAAAAAAAGAAGAAAAATTCAAGTTGCATGGGCTGCATGTAGAACACTATTTATGTATATTATGTTGGTTATGCAAATTGCTGAAGTTAAAATACATATTTTTCAGGTGGTGTATTTCACAGCTACATTCCCATACCTGGTTTTAGTCATCCTGTTTATCAGAGGCTTGACTCTTGATGGGTACAAAAAGGGAATCGATTTCTATATAACACCTGATCTAAGCAGACTGTCAGACTCTGAAGTGAGTATTTGGTCTTTTTCATATCTCTGGATTTATAAGAGTTGTCTCTCATGATGGATTATAAAGCAATTAACATAGCTGTAACAGTGAAATTTTGTTAATTTTATTTCTAAAATTCATTGCAAAAATCAATCTTATTGTGTGGTTTATTAATGTTCAGCAGACTAATAATTTTGTGGAATTGGCAAAAAAAAAATCAATGTTTAAGGTTTCTTCAGTTACCTATGGTCAGATAACTTCCCAAATGGGAGACAAACAACTCTTACAACATACAAATTACAGATGCATCCTTGGTTATGGAAGTCAGGAATTATGCAGGGTTCCCACAGGACCTGGAAAAATGGAAATAACCTGGGTATTAAGGAAATTTTCCAGGTTTTGAAATTCAGAAAAATTTGCTAAAATCCCTGCCAAAAAGTCTTAATTGTGACAGGGCACGTCCTGACAATTCAAAATCATGAATGTTTGGTTACAGTATAATTAAAGTCTAGACAACACGGATTCACAAAGTTTCAGATAATTCTGTCCTTGAAATTGGTGAATAAAGGACTTGAAAAATCCTAGAAAAAGAGCTGGAATTACAATCTGAATAAGAGTATAACCCTGAAAATATATACATTCCAATTTTAATTTGATACACTTGAAGCCAAGCGTAATTTATGTAGTATGTATGAGGCTGGCAAAGCCCTAGTGAATAAGAATATGACACTGCTCACTTGGAATTCAAAAATTTGGGTAGTTAGGTAGGGTTTCTATTTTATGGTTTTTTTTTTCATTTCAGCAGAGGTAGGATATTTGTTATTTCCAAGGATATCAATAAATGTTTGATTTTACTATGATACTACACTTCATAATAAATATAAAATAGATTTGAAGTCTTATAAATTTTTCTTGCAGAATAAGCCAAAAATAGAATTTATATGCTGTTCAAATAGAAGAATAAATAAGTATTCTTAGGTACTTACAACATATTCTTCATTTGTATCATAAATGATAAACTTTATCAGTCAGGATTACTACCATATATGGAAAGAGGTCATGAAAGGTCAAATAGCCCTAAAACCCTTAAAATTTGTCTGGGGAAAAATCTGAGCATTGAATTTAAAGATTATAAAGGTTTAAATATAATCGTACAGTTTCATCAATTTTCAATGCTCGGATTTTTTCCAGCAGCCAAATAAAGTTTTCCTTTCTTAAACAATAGAATTGAACATTTTTGCAAAAATAAGTTAAATTCTTTTGAAAAATTGTAGAATAAATTTAACAGATGGTTAGAATTTGTCTAAAAATTAAAATTTGAACTTATAAATTTTTTATATTATAAGTATATGCAAATTTAAGAAACTTTCCCTTTATGGTAATGTTCATGACTGATTAACTGAAGTTCAGATTTAAGTGTTTTGTAAGATAGGTTTCCTTATGTTGGGTTCCAGTGCCATGTAAGATTTGGAGGCTCAGCCAACTAACACTCAGCTTTAGTGCTGATCAGTCACATGAATAATTTGTGGTCATGCTTTCTATAGTCTGATCTGAAAAAGAACAAGTGTTTGGGGTTCAACAAAAATGAATGGTTATAAATTAGATCATTTGATTCTCTTAGTGGATCTGAAAAAAATTCAAAAATGGACAGAGAAACCCAGAGAAAATATATTTTTTTTAATTTTGGACATTATTTTTATTGGGATGATAAAACAAGTTTGTCTCAACCCTTTCCTTTAATTATACCCATGAAATAGAGTTGCAAAGGATTTGGCAAAATAAAAAAAATCCTGTGTTTCCGGTAACCAGACCAACCCTAATTTTTGGTGCTGACCCTAACATTTTTATGGCCACTTTTGAACAAGCACTATTAAAGTCAAGATTAGACCCTTATATGGCCTATGTAAAAAAAAATAATTAAAAAAAAGCCAACCAACCGACCCTAATTTTCAGAATCATGTTACCGAAACACAGGATTTAATTTATTTGGCCTTATAATGTTTTGGTCAGTCCATCAATCCCTCCAATGTCAGGATATCTGTCCATTAGTCCATAAAGCTTTGTGACTATTACCATAAAAGATCAATTTCAAAATCAAGCGCAGTAGGATTTTCAATAAGATAAAAATCAAGATTAACTTTGTTTGAAATCATTTCAGAGTTATTTATGATACATATATTATGGCCCCAGATAGACCAAAAATATGGAATTTACTCATGCCAGAAATTTTATAAGTAAACATTTTCCCTATTTCAAAGATTGTGAGTTGATTGGTTGTATGAGAAATGATTTTCAAAAATTTTTTTTTTGCTTTTTTGTTTGCCACAGAAATAGTGGGAATAAGTGTTTGAACAGGAAAAGTGATAGGTGGGGGAATGCATGGACTATGTGAGTTTGCTCACAATGTTCTTTTTGTGGGTAATGATGACATTAAAAATTCAATTAAAGTTCAATTTAGTTTATTATCATGTTAAACTATATAAGAAAATTAAATATGGTTTACTAAGACAACAACAACTCTGACTACTTGCTTCAAGGTTGTGCAAAATAATTAGGCGGTGGGCTGGGTAGGTCCACTGTGCACCCCCCCCCCCCCAGGACTCATCCTCAC
>JAULBM010336639.1:0-12771 GCA_032357055.1 Geukensia granosissima
TGTGTTCTATGTTTGTCTTTCGTTTCATTTTGTTGACCATGGTCTTGTCTGTCTTCCGACTTAACGATTTCTGTCTGTCCTTTTGGTATCTTCGAATTCTTTTTTTTTGTACCGCTCTACACCCAGCTTATTAATTACATGAAGTGGATTTCCATTTTTTTTTTCCATTATCTTTTAATAATGTTCTTTATAAATATTGAATCATGTTGAAAACCAGATTAGATTTTACTTAACTTTGTTCTTACTAAATCCTTTAAGCAAACGAAATATATGAAATTGTGCTACCAATGTTATTTTGTTCTGATGTTTGACATACCTACTTAAACATTCTTACAAACTTGTGATAGTTGCACATAGCATATTGTCATTCCTTATCACAACGTGTTATTAAACTTTTTTCAGGAATCCAGTAGAAAGATTTGAAATCTTCGACCTTATAGACAGATTGCAGATCTTTCCTCGACCAAACATTTGTCCTTTCGTGCGATCAATCAGCTGTGACTTCCTGTCGTTGTACTACAGAAAGATTGATGGATCTTGTAACAATCTAAATAATCCCTACTGGGGGAAATCCGCAACACCATTTGAGAGATTTCTCATTCCAGAGTATGATGGTAAGATTGATGAGCTCTGTGTCAATCTAAATAATTCTAAGATCTTAAAATCCATTTGAGGGATACTTGTCCAAGAGTATGATATAAAGGAGAATGTATGGGATAAATACTCAGGACTTCATACTCCATCACCGTAAGAAACGACTGAAATTGTTAATTCAAGGGGTTTACCCAGCGTGGAATTGTAAGATTAAGAGGTCTTGTAAAATCAAAATGATCTATCAGGTCATTCGAGAGATTCCTTGTCCAAGAGTATGATAGTTAAAACCGCACTATAGACAGGTAATACATGTATAACAATCTAACTGATCCCACCTTAAGAATCTCGAATTCATATCTCAGAGTACGATGGTTAATTCTGTCATACAGTAGGCTTGATGTGTCCTGTAGCAATCTTAATAATCCTTTTACTGGGAGATCCTCAACTCCATTTGAGATAATTCTCATCCGAGAGTTAAGAGATTTTTATTCCCAGGTTCCTGTTGTTTAAGATGATTGGTGTATTGTTATGTCACGTGGGTTTGGTATTCTTATGACAAATTAATTTGTCTTCATTTTCAGGGCCAACAGGAACAAACGAGCCAAGAACAACAGCTCAGTCCGGAAACCCTCTTCCTGGAGCACGTGAGGTCAGTGTGCTTGTACATACCCCCAGTGACTCAAGTGGCTTGATCCCACCACTTAGTTTTTATATTATGCAATACGGACAGTTTTTGGATCATGACATTACCAAGACTGCTCTGTCAAAAGGTATAAATTAATACTATATATGATGAGGAAATTGACATGTTTATTGCTTAACGAGAATATATCAGAATACATCAAAAACATACAGTTTCATTTACAACTGCAATCTTCAAAAGTATAAGGGAATACATAAAGCGGACAAGAAATGTACGGCTTGAATATTCAAAATACAAGTATACCAGCATTAGTATGGCTATGTAAAGACTGATTCATCATTGTCACGTTGATATTTCTAAACTATTGGTAAAATAATCGTAACAATCAATCCATGCAACGATGGTAGTATGACTTGCTGGGTTTCCGAAAGTCTGCAAATTATATCACAACACAAAACTTTGTTGCATTTGAGGCTACCTGCTCCTTGGAAATACAAATAGCGAATTATGTGCCAATATTTATACACATGTATGTTTTGTTTCAGGTTATTTGAATAGTAACCTTGATTGCTGTCAGTTCCCATCTCGCAGGTAGGTTCAATTTCTTTTAATTTTCGGAATATGAATAATATGTTAAAATGATGGTTTTTTTTAGTTTTTAATGTTGTACGTATGTTGTCTTTAATATTTTTGTGTGTTCACCGATTTAGTTATTTTCATCATCCATATGTCGTTTAATGAGCATGACAGAATGGTGTTCGTCATCATACAGACATCCTATGAAGCACTTCTTATCCCCATTCCCAATGTATCGTCTTGATAAATGTTATACAACTGTGTGCCATATAGTCTTAAGAAAATACGTCGTTTATTAGTTCTCCCCCTAACTTTTTTTTCAAAAATAAAACAGCTCCTGGAATTTTCACACTATAAGAATGAACACTCAAAGCATAAACAATGCCTCATGTTAACTTAAGTTTTTTATTGCAGGGACTGTTTTCCAATTCCAATTTCCCCCAGCGATCCATATTTCGGTGGCCACACAGATTGTCTAAACTTTGTGAGATCGATATCAACACCAGCATTGAATTGTTCCAGAGGTATTTAATGTTTTGTAAGGTCAGATTTCTGTCATGGAATTTATAGGAATATTCATATTGACAACTAAATGAATAAACATAATTTATTCAGATTCCGATTCAGATTGAATTGCGGTAGTAACTTAATGAAATAACATCCTAGCATGTCTGAGGAAGGTAAATCCAGAAAAGCGCTAAACACGCAGTTGAATTTTATTTGAATATTTGAACGTATGAAAGATGTGGATCGTGTCTTTCTGGTATATGTTCAATTTTTGTCTTTTAAATATTAACCAATGCATCTGTAGAATATTGAATTCTGAATGAATTAAAACATAATACCGATACCTCTAGTTTAGTTTAACCACCATATTACATCGAGATCACTGATTCGCCAGCAACTCGGGTGGCTGTCTCATGAACAATCATGCCACACCTCCTATTTTTATATCAATGAATAAACACATTACGTCGATGCTTTATTTCAGAATACCGCCAGCAGCTCAATGAATAAACACATTACATCGATGTTTTATTTTAGAATACCGCCAGCAGCTCAATGAATTAACACGTTACTCAATGAATTGACACATTAAATCAATGCTTTATTTCAGAATACTTCCAGCAGCTCAATGAATTAACACATTACATTGATGCTTAATTTTAGAATACCGACAGCAGCTCAATGAATTAACACATTACATCGATGCTTTATTTTAGAATACCAACAGAAGCTCAATGAATTGACACATTAAATCGATGCTTTATTTCAGGATACCGCCAGCAGCTCAATGAATTAACACATTAAATCGTGCTTTATTTCTGTCAGAATACCGCCAGCAGCTCAATGAATAAACACATGACACCGATGCTTTATTTCAGAATACCGCCAGCAGCTCAATGAATTAACGCATTACATCGATGCTTTATTTCAGAATACCGCCAGCAGTTCAATGAATTAACACATTACATTGATGCTTTATTTCAGAATACCGCCAGCAGCTCAATGAATTAACACATTACATCGATGCCTCTAATGTTTATGGATCTACTGCGGCTGAGTTAAACGAGCTGCGAGATGGAACAACAGGTAGGGTGGTTAAATCTTGACAACAACAACAACAAATATAATTCCCTGTATTAGTGCAGAACTAACCAAAATTCTCTTTCTAAACAACAAACGAAAACACAAACCCATATATCTCAAATAGGTAAATTTTCACATTTGAGTCCTAACCTTTTATTGAACTTCCTACATTTTTAAAACTTTTTTAAAACCCTGTAAATATAACTTTTACTTCTATGATTGGTTATCAACTGAAGGTTCGGTGATGGAAATAATGTTGGTAGTTAGTGGTGAGACATATTCACTACTCCTTGATGTGCACAATTGTTATGGCAACAATACAATGATATATGATTATTCCGCATATTTCTTTTGAAATTGATATTTATATTTAAATGTGCTGTTGTAGGATATCTGAAAATGTCTGCCGGAAACAGATTGCCATTAGATGTTCTAAATGAAGCTGAATGTACAATAAACCCAATGGAATATTGTTTTAAAGCAGGTAATACTTATTGTCTTGTTTACAGTTTAATAAGAAATGTTTTGAATTGTTTGAAAAGTGTTCCTAAGACAATAAAGATGGAGATGTGATCGGTAAGGTACGCGTGTTGGAATGAGTTCACCATGTCGCATAGAGTGTGGTTCAATAGCGTTAAGTTAACTAACTGATTACATTAAACAATCTGAATATACTCATCATGAGCATTGCATCAGATCCCACTCCTGTTTTGTAAAGGAGTTCCTAGATTCCAAACCTTTGTTCCTTTTGATTTCGTTTAATCTTTTAGTTTGTTTCAAATTTGTCTTGTCTCTTTGGACTATGCACTTTTGATCTCTCACATGGGTAATCTACATTGGACCAATTAATGAGCAGTTCAACTTTATATTGAACTGAATTTACCTTGAAAACGTAAATATACCACTTTAACAATAGAAAATACATCAGTGCAATATCATACACAAAGATAACATGTGGGAAGCATGTTTTGTCATATGTCTATTGTTTGGCGATTGTTTAAAAGATGGGTAACCACCTTATTTTAAATGGTTGTATCTCGCTTGTCTCTTTATTGGTATTTATATATTATACTAGTCAGATTTATAGCACACTTCATTAAGGATCCAAAAATGGGTTATATCTGTATCTTTTTATCAATGATATTTAGTATGTATCTCATTTTTATTTGAGTTTCTAGAATATGTGAACCGTGTTTTATATTTTTGGCTATATTCAAACCAAAATCCAGGCATATCACGACATCTACAACGAGTCGTTCAGGCCACTAGCAGTACTGCTAGCAATCGATATAATGCATTCTACAGGCAAAAATGAATCCATATTTTAAGGAAAACCAATTTATCTACAGTAGGCTGCCTTCAAAAGTACCAAATAATTATATTGCAGGTGACAAACGAGCCAATGTACAGCCTGGATTAAGTGCTATTCATACCATTTGGGCACGAGAACATAACAGAATCGCTAAATATTTGGATGATAACAACCCAACCTGGAGCGACGAAACTGTCTTTCAACAGGCTAGACGTTTTGTTATAGCCGAAATGCAGCATATTACGTACAAAGAGTTCCTTCCGAAAGTTTTGCATGAAATTTTCATGACCTATTTCGATTTAAAACCAAAAGCATCTGGTTTTTTCACCGGATACGATAACACAATTAAACCAATGATAAGAAACGGCTTTGCAACAGCTGCTTACAGATTTGGACACAGTCTTTTGAGAGATCATTTCTTTTTTAATAACATAGGACACCCACTGCACATTCATTTTAACAACCCAACTCTTCACTATGAACCACAAGGTTTAGAGGGTTGTACTAGAGGGGTATACACCCACGTCACGCAAAAATACGATGAAAAACTTACAACAGAAGTAACTAACAAATTGTTTGAAACTGCTCCTTTTAACGGCGGAGATCTGGCTGCATTTAATATTCAACGTGGTCGAGATCATGGACTGCCACCTTATGGAAAATGGGTAGAACATTGTTTTGGGGCAGATCTTGCACCACACAGTTTTGATGCAGGTGTACTCGGTGGATTGTTTTTTCATAGTGCAGCGGCGGCGGCGAAATTGGAAAGCGTATATGAGTAGGTATCGCTACATTACATTGTAGTAGTAGGAATAATGATACAAATAATTTATAATTTCCTAAAATGAAGGAATGTTGCCTTAAAGTGTAATTAAAGGTGCAAATTTTAAATAGGGGTATTTCTCCTTAAAAAAAGTAGCCTGGGCATCAGGATCGTAGACATTTGTCTGCCCCTTTAGGTGTCTTCGAATTCGGTTTCATAACTCTTAAAACCGTATTGTATTATTTCTTTAATTTTGCAATGTGATCATGCCCATGCATTCCCTTCAAATTTGCTTGTAAATTACACACATGACGAGACCTTAAAGGAAGGTGCTATCCTAAAATAAGCAAATAATCACAATAATGTCAACCACCAAGCATATATATTTTCTTTTCCATTTAAGGTCTGATTTATTAGCTATACATATATAATCGAGTTTTTAAATATTTTTTAGAGCTGCAGAAGACATTGACCTGTTTGCAGGTGCGATGTCGGAAAACAATCTTCCAGGCATGCGTCTTGGACCCACATTTTCATACATACTAGGTCTGCAGTTCAAAGCACTCAAATATGGAGATCGATTTTATTATGAAGGAAATGCAGCTTACCCGTTTACATCAGCTCAACTGGACAACATACGACAAACAACAATGGCCAGGGTCATTTGTGAGAATAGTGCCATATCAAACATCCCACGAGACGTGTTTCTGGAGGAAGATCCTGCACTGTAAGTTGGAAAGATATTCTGTTAAAAATGTTTTTTTAGCATAGTGCAACAGAGTACATCCTTGTAATAAACAGAAGTTCACACGTTTATAATTTATATGATTTGTAAACGGAATAAAAGTAACAAGAACGCTTAAGGTGTAGTTACAGTAAAAACCATTAAAAAATTTATATTCTACAATACAAAACTATCAAAATATGGACATTATTTATTTAAGAATTTTTTTTTTCAAAAATGTGAAAATCTAGATCCAAATGAACAGCAAGAAACGAAATAGACTGCTGTCTTTCTAAGACATATTCCGTAAACGGAAACAAAAGGTATACACCTCAAGTATTCTTTATTACTACAAACTTTATTCATTGAAAATATATTCTTTTTTTAATTTGCAATATCTTTGAATGCAAAAAAGTCCGTGCATTATCTTAACAAGAAGCTGACGCATGGTCTTCATCTAAAGGTCTCCACAAGAACTTCAGGGTAGAATCCAGTGCCTTGCGATATGCTCTAAAACGGCCAATTAAATGAATGATAAGTGTATCTGAATAACGAATGATTTTTGTTGCATTTTAGAAACCCTTTGACAAGCTGCGATTCCTTACCTAAACTAGATTTGCCATGTACACCTGTAAATGGCGGCTGGAGTTCTTGGATATCTGTAACTAGAACTAGATGTAAGCAAGTGAGATACTGCAACAATCCGAAACCTACAGCATGCGGACAAGATTGTGTGGGTCCTAGTGTGAGGTTTATATGTATTATCAGAGATGAATCAATTGATATTGCTAAAACGTCATGATACTATCAGCTAACTTTCTTTTTATCATCCTTATATATCCTAAACGTGTAGCTCATCATATCATGGTATGTTCCAACGGCAACTCTGTCAGAATTCAGTTCAATAGTATATGTGAAATAAGCTCTTTATAACAATCGATATTTTATGGACAAAAGACAGTTATATTTGTCGAAATTGTCTTAATAGGTGTGACATATTAAACTGTTTAAAACAAATAATCATATGTGGAAAACCTAACACATGCTTGTAAACTGTAGAGACAGTCAAAGTGAATTGAATTATATAAATTGTTATTGTTCATTATGTGTCATTGTGAATTTATATATTTTAGTAAATACACCTCTTGGGCATATTTAGTAATAAAATTTCTTCTTCTTTTCTATATCAATTGAATTCAGTAGAAAGTGTTTCACTGTTTACAACAAAGAGTTCGATGACAAGAAAAAATCAAAATCATATCAATAAATTATGAGTTCTTTATATTTGAATACATCAATTCTTTATAGAGGCACCTACTTTTCAGGCGATATGTTGAACTTTTCTGCCATAGTCGGTATTTCTAGTTGTAAAACTTACGCTTTGCTCTTCTGAATGGGATTGTTTTTTAAAAAAAATCTAAATATTAGATATAAACAAAGGTATGCATTTGATAAACATATCCCAAATATATTTCTTCAAAATCCCACACCTTCCTATTTGATAACATCTACCAACAATTATATTGTGCACTTATAAAAATCTAGCAGAAATGTTATATTAGGGCTCATTTTTATTTCGTCATGCAATTTTCGCTGAGATTTAAGTATAAAGAAACAACTGAAATAATAAACACTCAGCGATTTTCGTACGACATTGCGCGACGATTGCTTTTGCAGGCCCGTACACAGGATTTTCTAAAGGGGGGTGCTAACCTGAAGGCCGGGGATCTGGGGGCCGCCAAAGTCTGAAATAAAGAAACAGTTCCAAAAAATCTCGACTTTAATAGTCACAATTGCATCAAAACCATTAGTTTAATAGTGCTTGTTGGTTTTCAAAGGGGGGTGCGACCGCACCCCCTGCACCCCCCCCCCCTGTGTACGGGCCTGGCCAACAAGTTTCGAAGTTAAGACAATGTCAATTACGTTTACAATATGACGTTATACATACAAGAAGAATGCCTCGAAATCAATTTAACTGTACATCCAAGTGACTAGCTGGAGTCGTAGTTATAGACGTTTCAAATATGCAAATAACAAACTTGGTTCATTAAATAATGCAACTTGCGTTTATGTCACAAAACCAAAAAAATACATACCTGGGTGTTAAGGAAATCATATTATTATTTAGAAAGTTAATGCGAGTGCTTTTTTCATACTTCAAGGAGCGAGTTCACATTTAAGGAATATAATTTTATATGATATCTTTTGTAAATTTCTGTTTTTTTTTCATTTTCCGTTTTAAGTTTTTTTTAAGCAGAAGGAATTTCTTCTTATTTCGTTTATTCATTTTGATAAAAGGCAATTGATATTGCTTATATTTTTATATATAAAGGTTTTACATCGATTAATGACAATTACACAAAATCACTAAACACACCAATTACCATCTTCTCGTCACCGATAATGTTTTGGTTATGTTCTATGGCAAGCCATTTGGGAATTTATTCCCTATTTTTTAATATTAAAAAATCATTTTTTAATATTAAAAAATCATTTTTTAATATTAAAAAATCATTTTTTAATATTAAAAAACATATTTTTTAATATTAAAAAATAATATTTAATATTAAAAAAAAATCGAATATTTAATATTAAAAAATAACCATTTTTTAATATAAAAAATCATCGTATTTTTCAGTATTAAAAATTTATTTATTAATATTAAATATTCGATTTTTTTAATATTAAATATTATTTTTAATATTAAAAAAATCAAGCCTATTTTTTAATATTAAATAATCATTTTTTTAATATTAAAAAAATCATTTATTAATATTAAAAAATCATTTTTTAATATTAAATATTCATCGTATTTTTAATATTAAAAAATCATTTTTTAATATTAATAAATCGTCTCTATTTTCTTATATTAAAAAATAAACCAGCAGTGTCATTTAAGCGCTTTAATCTTTGTGCGCATGGCTAACTCGAATAATTCAAGCCCTCACCGTCTCCGATTCTCTCCGTCTTTCGAGGCGATCGATAGTGAGCGGAATATAACGACTGGATTATTCGGGTTACATTTATAAAAAAATAAATGGTACATGTATTATGTTTAACTTACCCACGAATATCAACTGTTTAAACATAATTAGTAAATTCTGAAACAAAAAACAACATGTACACGTACGAAAAATATAGCACTTCACAAAACTAGACTCCACCTTTGTTGAAAATATAAAAAAATAGATGTAGCATGATTGTCCATGAGACAGCCATCCAACAAACGACAGTCGAATTCAGGTCTCATTGCTTCCTTCAATAATGAACCAGAGTCCAAACCATAACGGAAGCTGTAAAAGGTCCCGAAATACAAATTATGAAACTATTTATAAAACACTACAGTCGACCAAATCTATTGAAAAAATGGTAAAGAAATAACAATAAATGACTGATTAAACCACGACCATCACTGGGGCTATAGGTTCCTGACTTGGGACAAGAACATAAATATGTGGCGGGGTTATACGGCCGATTGATGAGAGCTCAACTTCTCCCCCGAAGTCCTTTTGGAGATATCTAGATTTTGGACTTGTTTAATGAGATTCAATGTCGTCGGCATAATATATAATTTACATTTGGCAAGGACATGGTATAATAAGTCATTTATTCGCCCCAAAATTATAAATATTTCAAAAATAAAAAAATTATTGACTGAAACCGTAGAACAGGCTGTGCTTTGTAAGAACATATAAGCCCTAACGCCTTAAAATCTAATAAATTTCAAAGAGTCTTTGATGGGGGCAGATGTGTAGGTTTTTTAGGTTCAGACATTATAAAACCAGATGAAACATACCACAGTTTTATTTATTTATTGTATGATTTTAAATTAAACAAAATATTCATATATGAAGGTTGGTCTCGAGTTCGACCTGTGTTTCCTGTGTTTTTCATTAAGTATGCAGTTAATATTAGAAGAAAAAAAATACTTTGTATTATCCGATCAAAGCTTCAAAATTCATGTTGACCAATGTCGAATGATTATGTGGAATTGCCGGGGGGGGGGGGGGGGGTTGGGGGGTTTGGGTCTCATCGAAATTTGCCCTTTTTATGTCCCATATGTTGCCCTTTTTGCTTTTAAATTTGTTTCTGTAGTTAGTCATCAAAATACGAAATTGCCAATGTTGAATATATAAAGAGAATTTCTGTATGATATATGTACATTTAAAGGAATAACCTCTCATCAGTAGCATAATTACCCAAAATGTTGGAAGTCCGAGATCCAAACATACTACCCTTATGCAAACAAATGTAAATGGGAAGCCAAATTCGACGGCAGGGACAACCATTAAGTGCAATGCCCTTCCGTAATAAAATTCCTTTTGTTTTTTTTTTTTTTAGTTTTCTCTTAATAAATTACAAAAATAGAGGGTATGATAGTACTATTCCTGTGACAGACTATATGCAGTGCAATTTAATAGAAGGAACGTGAATATTTGCCAAAAAGATACAATCCGCATCATACATACATGTACGTTTATAACAGTAAGTCAAATCTAAATTCAGCTGTGATGAAAGCGCATTTCTTCAGACGCTCCATAGACCAATATCTTAATTTGTTTCAAATTTGTCTTGTGTATTTGAACTATGCACTTTTGATCTCTCACATGGGCATTCTGCATTGGACTTAACAAATTCAGATAATTTCACAAAATTACCAATTTTGAATAAATGTGGAGGAATTTCGTACGCTATATGTACATTTCAATTAGTAACATCTCACCAGTAGAATTGGAACCAAAACATAGGAAGTCCAAGTTCTAAACAAAGCAAGAGAAGCGCTCAAATCAAAACATATCGAAATGAAGATGTTAACTGTATGTTTCAAACATACATTCATTCATACATACATACATACCCTTTCACTCTTGAGCACAATCCGTCTGCTCTGATAACGTTGGCGATATTTATTAGTCTTATATTCGTTCTTATCTTTGTTACGTCATTTTATCCGTCCTTATCAACTAAAGTTTAGACACATAACCCAATGTTCACGAAACGATTTACATCTCACCATGTCATACTAAATATGTAAAGGGATTTTTTACCTTAATATATCACAAGTTGAATAAATTGATTGATTGATTGTTGTTTAACGCCACGTCGACAGTAATTCAGCCATATCGTAGCGAAAGTTGAATAAAGTACTAAAGTTAACGTAAATTTGTTACAAAATGTATATTTAATTCCTCGTACCATAATCATAAGACTTATTTTGTCCTATTTCCATTATAAAAAGTAAGAAAACGTTTTGAACAGCTGCTTAAAAGTAAAATAGGTAAACATTTAAATCTGAAAATCTCTGTAAGCATTAATGTACGCAGGTATTTAAAAGACAAAATATGGATTGTATCCCAGAGAGACACAATCCACATTTTTTTCTGGATTGTGCTGTTGCCTTTAGTTGATTTGATATCCGTGGGACACAATGAGTTCTAAAAAATTTTTTTTTTAGAATTTGGTCTTGTAGTTCTTTTTTATTAAACAGATTGCATACAAAACATTAAGACAACGATTAAATATAACTAAATTTCACTGTGTACCTCTTCGAAGCTTTTTTCTGGATTAACCTTCTTTTGGGACGCTCAGGACCAAATATTGACAATTAGGGAATTACATGTAGGCACGCGGAGAGTCGTAGATACTATATGACAGTTACTTTGAGGTTATAGACTGATCGCCTTAAAATAAACGAATCAACAATGTTGAAAAATGTACCCCTAGGGCGGCCGGGGGAAAAAGGTTGTGCCGCCTGCAGGTACAAGTAGAACCCCTGCTAAAGGGGCGTCCGTTTGTTGGGAGGGATATAAAAGTGCTCAACTACCCCGAGAGTTGCTTGGATTAAGAAATTAGTTGCTCGATTTCTCCGCCATTCGGTAGACCAACTCTCAAAGGGGCGTTCGTTGTTTTGGCAGGACATATGAATTATCAACCCGTCTTTGACGAGAACGTCACCGCCGTGCCCCGTTTTTGTTTAAAACGCTCTCAGCACGTTTAAGATCCCTTTGCAACTCGTAATGCGTGGTTACTTAGGGTTAATTTCTCGCCCATACCGAAACAGTTCCATTTTGGCATCCTGTGGCAATAATATCTTACGACCTAACTCCCTAACCAATTCATTTGATTATCTATTATTTGATAAATTGTTCTCGTCCTGAATATACATGAAATATTTGCCATTGGACGTTCAACGCAATCATTCAAGCAATCAATAAATTAGAAACTTAAACTTTCATATATACATCCCAATACCCCAAAATAAGAAAGGTCATTCAACCCAACACATATTGTGATCAACCCATGACAAGATTAAAACAAATACTTAAATACATGTACACACGTAAAACAAAATATGAAGTTTCGCTATTTGGAGGCCATAAAGGCGTGTATAAAGGAACGTGAGGTGTGAAATTGAGAACAAATTAATGTATCACCTTTAGAAAAGAAAGAAACAAGCAGGTTTGAAAACAAAGGAAAGAGGCAAAGGAGTAAGTCCGGTAAGGCCCCTTTTTGGCCCCAAAATATAGCAGTTTTACAAAATTGTTAAAATGTAAACTTTTAGTTATTTA
>JAULBM010336660.1:0-12770 GCA_032357055.1 Geukensia granosissima
ATATAAATTGGTTATAATTCGAAGAATAAAGGATCCAATTCACTTTTTCACCATTTAATTCTACTAGCGCTTTCACTGCAACAGCAGATCATCAGGTAGATTTATATATATGGAGGTTCGGGTGTCTTCCGCCATCTTGGATGTTACGAAATTAAAACTGAGTAATCATGCAGTAATTTTTCATCTAATGCCATATTCGTTTTTATGCATTCACAGAGGATAAAGAGCTTTTTAACGATTTAAGGAATTGAACGTTCCCAGGGGAGGTAACTCCAATGATATAATTCTATAAAGGATTGCACTACAGATTTATAGATTTATTAATGTAGCAAGAAAACGAGATCGGTGATCCTATTTTTTTTAAAAATTTTCTGATAAGATATGATAAAGGCTATCTTTTCCTATTTTATTTTAGAATTATATCGTTTTATGTACTCTATATCGAGAAAAAGGTATTTTATCCCTATATAATCAACAGAAAATGTAGTTTTTTTGCACTAAGGTAGCCATTGCTTAAAAAGGAGTTCGGTGACATAGACATTTGATTGTAATTTATAGGTTATCTATTGACAAAATATAAAAAAATTCAATCGATTTTTATTTAAACCCCCGAACCCCCTTAAGGTAAGAATTGTGCGCTTGTTTTCACTAATCATGCCTTAGGTCCCTATTCCACTTTTGGGGTCCCGTTTTTAGTCTTTAAGTAGCAATCATAAAATTCATGCAATATCAATGGTGAAGTGATTCATGGTGTAGAAAACCCTACCAATCTATAGTTTTTTTCAGACTTCATACCTCAAATAATAACGCGATAAAAGCAAAGGCTGGTAATTTTGAGAAAAACATTTATATCTCTAAGAAATCAACTAAATCTAGAACGAAAACTCTTGCAATTCATAGTCGGTGCGACAGTCGTGTTCCGTCTTTTTTGTTCCTGAGGTAACTTGCAGACTTCTCCATTTTCCACAACCGAAGATAAATCTGTACCATTAAAAACAAAAAATAAAGAAAGCCTGTGATCCAAACACAGCAGAGCGAATTCAAATCCAAACGTGACATATATACCTAAAACTGAAAACTATAACAATTCGGACCCAACCAAAATAACTGGGGTGGGTGGGTAAACTCAGTTGGTTCGAAGGGTAAGCAGTAAAAAACATATCGCCATATTGTCCATTTTTTCCAATCCAGTATTAGAAATTTCAGGGTAAAGGGGAAGGTTTCATGGGATCACAGCCTCCAGGCAAAGAAAGCAAACAGCCTTTTTTGGTTTAATCCGCAAATTCACAGGAAGCAACACGAACCACATAAATTGAGGGCGAGTTTTGGTATCTGGAAGGAGGTAAGCATTTTCTGATTCACTTATAGAACCAAACGCTTTACTAGTAGTCAACGTCGATGGTTTAAAAAAAACGGAAGATTTGGAATTATTTTCTATGAAACAGCTATGATAAGTCACACATTATCAACTCTCGCTTTGAACTTATCATTCAATAGTATGTAAAACTTTTCGGTTCAATGAAGTTGTATCTTTCATCACTGGGCGTTTTCCTCCTTATTTCAATAAGTAATCTTTTACGGTTTCTGAGTTTAGGTGATGAGAACATTTTTCGTAAAAAGGCAAATAACTCTGTATGGAATAAAAATTTCTTCAACATAGAATAGTTTGTTTTTAATCAGAACTTTGTGGTAAACCCCGTTACGATATATTGCGAACAGTTTTTTGAAAGTTTGATCGAAAGTTTGCGGAAAAAATAAAATAATAATAAAAATAAGTCTGTACAGAAGTTTCTCTGGTAGACCTTATATCGTGGAAACACCGATAATATCAGTTTTTGAAGGCCATCCTGCCGTACATTTACTTATTTAATGTCTCTAATCTACTTGAAATTTACAGGCGCCTATAGATGAATTTGTTTTGTTTTTTGTTAAAGCGAAATGTTACAAAGAAAACCGGCTTAAATATCAACAATCTGTCAATCTGTTTGAATGTTATTTAAAAAGTAGCAAATTTGATTGTTCAGAGCAACAGGTGTTCCTCATTGAGTTCCTCATTGGCGAGTTTTGTTAGTGCTCGATTTTTTTCTTTCTTGTGTCTTACATGTCTTAAGTCACCATTTTATGTGTTTTCAATGCTGTCTCTTGACCCCTGGTTTGTTTTCAATTTGTTACCTCTTGTTCTCATTATTGGCTAGGGACCACTAAATACTTTGTTCGGAATAATGTCTTTGGCCTCTAGTTTTTTCTAATGTAATGACTCTAAATGCTGGATTTATGTTTTCATTTTCTCGTTTTTTTATTTAACAATATTATTGTTACTTTCATTTGTAGCAGACGCAAACTATATATATATATATTTTAAAATCTGTCGTAACGAAGTTCATTGAATGTTCTTAAACATAAAATATTAAATGCTTTACTCTTAGATTTTTTTTTCACAGTGTCAATATGATTAAAGTCGATTTACTTTTAATATATGTATGTACCAGTAGTAAAAAATCTATCAACTGCGATCAAAGTAAAATTAAAATATTTCATTATATTTTATGGTATTTTAAATTCATATATTTTCATATTATGTGGCAAATTTAAATTATCACCATGTCAATATTTTATTAAACAAAATAAAAATGTGGGGTAAATTTTTAAGAGACTGAAGCATTCCATTGAGAAAAAGTCGTATACCTTAAAAGGGTGCAATCAAAACTCCATGTAATGAGCTCTAATCGTAGCTTCAAAATTAAAGGGGAATTCACAGACTATTTTAAGACTTGTACAACGTTATTTTGACAGTCCTACGGATTTTAAAGACTTGTACAACGTTATTTGGACATTCCTAAGGACTATTTTAAGACTTGTACAACGTTATTTTGACAGTCCTACGGACTATTTTAAGACTTGTACAACGTCATTTTAACAGTCGCCAGGACTGTCAAAATGACGTTGTGAAGTCTTAAAATCAGTTTAATATTGTAAATAGTAAAATCCATTCAAATTGTTTCATTTTTTACAATTTTGGGATGAATCACGTTTTTTTTATAGTGAGTGATTTTAACATTATTCAAACAGTTCAATCGGGGCATCAATACAAACAAAACTAATAAAAATAAAAGTTAAACTTTTCATGTTTACATGTGATACATCGCTTACGTTGTAACGAAATTCCGGACAACGTAGCACATCTAAACGTTGATATTTGAAAGTTTTGAACTATTATCCATATCACACGATTTAAAGCTAGCTTTTTTATCTCTTAATGCAACCATAAAGCAAAGTCATTTTTATACTGCATCAAACGTTGTTTAGGTGTAACGTTTATTTAAAAATACTAACATTTTCATTTTAATGTATCCGCCCTGATACGCAACACATATTTTCTATTAAATATAAATTACTGGCTTTCTCCTTACGATAGAAAATATATACTTTCGCCTTAATATTAACATCAGAGCTGACGTGCTTTATTGTCTATGTTACACGTGTAATACAGTAACGAAATGACGGGTAAGTATATTATACATAATAGAAACCTTACCAATAATCTGAATCTGAGTTCATCTGGTTTTCCATTTATTTGTGTAATCAACGATTGTTAAGCTTAATTATTTAGTGACTCTCAGAATTCTTTTAACCAAAACGAATGGTTAATGGGACCAAAATATAGCGCGTTGATGTTGATTTTATCTGTTTTGCTATTTCTAACGGTTATAAAATAAGTCTGTTGGAATCCTCGGTTTTTAATGAAAGTATTTCGTTTTGCATACAGTGCTACTTTTGAATTTAAAACGTTCAATATTATTACTAAATGATGCGAACAATAATGGAATAGGGATCACACAGAAGCAAAATAACACACAAGTCCACTCAGTTTATGGCTTGAAACTATCATTAATTTGACTTCATGTATTTAAAATATTAAACAAATTTTAACTTCTTAAAATGAAGCTAAGAAATACATACGTCATTTTTATTTGCATAATAACGTCACTATCACCGCAATTAAAAACATATATAACAGCGATATTTTTTATCTCTCACATTGGTATGCTACACTTGACTTAATGGATATAATTTTGGATAAAACAAAAGGAAACGAGGCACCGAGAAATAAACAACAGAACTTTCAACGAGAAAAAGCAAAACACTTCTAAAGATACATTTTCACAAATAGTAAATTTAGAGACACTCTAAGCATGAAAATTTTAGAGTAGCTCTTAATTAAAGTTAGTTAGTGGCCTATTACACAAGCTAAATATCCTAACCTAACTCTATAAGTTCCTTTTTGTAAGCAACAATGGTCATAGGCCTAAAGTCCCCGCTCATTTTATTGATTTATTGTTTATAAACGTAATTTATTTCGTCTTGAACATGGCTGAAAATTGACCACCGAACTGTAAACATCAATCAGTTAATCAACAAATCATTAATTTAGCAACAAACAAGGAAAAAAAGATTTTCAATTTCTAGCTGTCAATACCGTCCCATTTATACACCGGAGAAAACTGATGTCTTGCCTCTGATGGACTTATCACATAGGGAGATAACTTGTGTCCTATCGGTGATGGGCTGATCACTTTCGAAGAAAACTTGTGTCTAGTTGGACCTATGGTGTGACCATATCCCTGAGAAAACTCATGTCCTGTAGGTACAGGGTTTATCATACCCTGGAAAAAATAATGTCCTGTCGGTACAGGGCTGATCATAACCGATCGAAAGCGCATGTCCTAAAAGAACAGGGTTGATTATACTAAGGCGGAAAATGATGTTCTGTCGGTTCAGGACTGATCAAATCCCGATGTCCTGTTCGTACTGGCCCGATTATTCCCCTTAGAAAGTTAATGTTCCGTCGTTTCCGGGCTGATCATACCCCAAAGAAAAGAAAGCCGCGGCAGTACCGTTGTTATAATATTAATTTAAATTTTGTAGCATTTAAAATTATTCTCATTTCAGCAAATTTTAATTTTGTATTTCAGAAGATTCTACAATAATAATTGCTTGTCTGGTGTCAGTTTTTGTGGTATTATTGCTGGCTATTTTATTTGTAATAATCATTATTCAACGTCGAAGAAGAAAAGATCCTAAGCAAGCCGCCAATAAAAAGTAAGCAGAAATATGGTCATGGTCGTGTAGCAAGAAGTTGTTTGTGTGTGTAATTCAGATTCAAAACCGATTACATTTGAAAAAACCTCCAAAATTAAATTGAATGCACATACAGATACAGTTAAGAATCGTGTAAATGGTTATAATTCCTCTTGTTTTGCAATTTAATAATACCGTTATTGCATCAATTAAATTGCATCAGTAATTTGTGAACCAATGAAAATTATGAATGAGTTGGGAAGTGCAAATAAAAACGTTAAATGATATCAAGGAAAGTATGGTTCCAGTAACAAATGATAGCTCACGTACTGAACTCATACTTTCCTCGATATCCTTTCATAGTTAGCATTGCCTCGTGTTTTGTAGGTATTCTACGGAGGATTTTGTTTTTATTTTACTGCTCTTATTAATAACACTATTCGTTTACTGTGTATCTGCACGCACCACCCATGATATATGAAAATGAAATGTGCACAAACTACAAACTATATCTTAAATATATATAAAGTGTTGCACTATGAAGTTGTGCCTGCCGCCGGATTAGGCTTCCCATGTCGATTTGTTTGGATTCGAATGTTTGGATCTTTGAGTTCCTGTGTTTCGGTTATAACGCTACTGATGAGAGGTTACTCCTTGAAATATACATATAGCATATCTAAATTTTCCATATTTATTCCACATTGGTAATTTGACAGCCATCCAAAAACTACAAATATCTACAGGTATCCCAACAATAGACATATATCCAGATCTTAATATATTTGTTTCACCCAATAACTGAAATGGTTGCAGAAATGCTTGATTTCTCTATTATTAAAAAAATCAAAGTATTTGACCATAGTAATCTAGCTATACATCTGCGCATCACAATTTGCTTATACATGGTAAATTACAGGCTTAAAACTATGAATTCATTGAAATCTCGAATTATTGTCCTTGCAAATCACATGTAGGCGACACGAACAAATGAGTACCTTGTTTCGCCGAAAAATCAGAGAAAGGTTGTCGAGTTTATTTTCACTATTGTTGACTGTTTAATTATTAATAGATGCTTGCTTTATCCATTATATTTTTATTGATAGTCTGAAGCAGTATGTTGAGTCGCAACGAGGCGTTCCTACAAAAAGGTAATATTGTTTAAACTCTTACCCCCCCCCTAAAAACTTGTTAACACGGAGTTGTTTGACTATCAAATGTGTATCATTTGAACGGTTAATATATTGTTTGATTTGAACAGAACACTAAGGCATGATTTTCTTAAAGAAATAATCTCAATAATAATAATAATAATAATAATAATAATAATAATAATAATAATAATAATGATAAAAATGATAATATTAATAATAATTATATAATAATAATTAATTGATTGTTGGCTGCATAAAGTCAAGTTGGAAAATAGCTTGGCGTGGAAAACAACAAAGCAACGACATTGAATGCCACCACAAAATGAAGAGATGGGAAGGGCGAAAAGAATGTTGCTTTTTGTAGCGGCAACACCATTCTCTTCTTTTCGAAGTCTGCAAAAGGAGCTTCCAAACACATCAACCAATAATAACATGAATAATTAAAAAAGATTATGAATATGTCACGTATATTAAAGTAGCATTCCAAATTAGTCAGGAAGTGATTCGTGCATAAAATAACGAAACTATACTTGTTTTCAATTAAGACTCTGTTCTTGTATACATATCCAGTCTGTGTTTGTCATTCGAGTTGTGTACACACATCATTACACTGAAAACTATCGCTGGAGTAACACGAACCCTACAAAAAACAGGACGATTTCAGGTGTTCCGGAACTCCTGCTGCACTAGTGGCACATGTATTGTTAATCAGTTAACAAAGTCGGTGTCTAGTCAAAATCGATGTTAGTCACAACCAAGAATAGGAACGGATTTGTATTCACGACAATGGTAAGATAGTCACTGTCATTGGTGAAATGGATATTTTGTACCGGTCAAACAAATCATGATGGCAACTGAACAATTTCCGGACTGACGATTCTAATCTTTTCACGAGAATCCTTGGCTCAGTAGCTTTCTTGTCAGCTGCAATCCGCTTTCAATAAAATTTCAATAAAATTCTGATAGGAAGCACAAGCCCTGGAGTAGCGTATCAACTGAGAAATATAAATTACATAGATTATACATGAAAACAGTCATTTGCAAGAGTTATCGTTCTTGAATTATAACTAAGTGTATGGTTTTCTTAAAAGTGTAAACTGACTAACAATGGTTATTATCATGTTAACATATGAGGTATGTTGTTTGAAAATGATCTTTAGATTGGTTGGTTTTTTCCACATATGTATCCTTTCCAAGTTGACAGTTTATGTTTTTATAAGGACTGCTACTTAGGAACGATAAAACTTGCGATTTGCTTGCATTAACATTAATTCAGCTGACAAATTGAAACTTGTATTTTGCTGATTATTTTTCTGTTCTTGTAGGCAACGAAGATTCAAAGTCATTGGTTACCTGGAATCTCTGAATATTATATCTACAAAAAGGTACCAAACCGCTTACGAACTAATTTTTTCCATAAAAAAAGAACAGCATGTTTTCGTTTAACATGTTATAGTATGAATTATATGAATAGGATGGAAAGATCTGTTTCGTTGGCAATTCAGGTGAAAACTATTTCAGCTGTTACATGATATGCCAACGAAGCACATTTTTTCATTGCCTTCTTTGACAATTTCATTAACTGTTTCTGTTTGACTCTGCTGATGATGTATTGGTAAAAAATATCTCGCTAAATGTTGGTCTTTTATTTATTGTGGTATTTACCTACACCATTTCCATACCAGATATTTCAAGTTTTCTCTCTCTGGAATAAAGACAAATCGAAATCCATACGTGACACTGTAAACGATAACAATCAGGTGTGTGTTCGGAAGTTGTCAGTTATTGATTTTTTAACACTTCTATTGAAAGAGGAAAAGCAACAGAACAGCAAATATCCGTACGGATATACAACATAAGTGATTGTGCTAGATTTCATTATACTGTCATCCATTGCAAAAGCTTTTTACAACATTGAAGTGAACAATATTCAGGTGACTATGTTGACCTCATCTATCCCATTGAACTTGAAATCAAAGAAACTACAGAAACAGAAAGGTCTGCTTCTTAACTAGACTTACACCTAGAAATTGACAGTAAGGGCGGGTTGAAAACAAAACTTAACGAACCAGAGAGATGACTTTGATTTTCCGATTGTTAACTTTCCGTTTATGTCTAGCAACATTCCAGCCGCACCTGCATACGAAGTGCATATCTCTTAATTGATACGCTTCTCCAGGGCTTGGGTTTTCCTATCAGGATTTTATTGATAGAGGGTTGCAGCTGACTAGAAAGCCTCTGAATTAAGGGTTTCTCAGGGAAAGTTAAGAGTCTTTTCGTCGCCATCATGATTTGGTTGACCGGTACGAAATATCCATTTCATAGATGACAATGGATATCTTCCAACAATTCTATACCGTTTATGACTTAATCGATTGTGACTACACACCGGCTTTGACAACTGAGTAACATGACGGATGCCACTAGTGGAGCAAGAGTTGCTCACCCTTCCGGAGCACCTGAACTCACCCTGGTTATTGTATTTCTGCATTTTGAGAACATCACCTTCAATGTAGTAGAACAAGCGGTGTGTTCTACAAAGAAGGATAGCTTTTTTCCTTAAACCAAATATTTATATCGTGGACTTCTTTTTTGTTTAAAAAAACACTGATGTATTAATTAATAAGTCTTTAATTTGCGAATGTGGAATCGTTGTATTAAGGGCTGAAAACTCTAGCGTTTGAAAAATTGTAAAAAAAATTTAAAGAATAGGATTTGAGGTATTGAAGCAGATCTTTCGAAATTTTTAATATCCAAATTTGATTAACACCGCTTGTGGAGTACGCTTCATCACAATAGTTTTGAAGGCTTAACTTTCGACAGTATAGTTGTAAGTAATTAAGAAAGAGGATTGGTGGAGCACCTGGATGAATCCGCTATATATATATTTTTTATATGGACAAATGTGTAGTTTTGGTACCCATATTAAAGAAGCAAGATCCGACTCGTCTTCTTTAGTGTTAATACCAAAGTAAGCAAGAACCAGCTTGTTGTTAACGAGG
This sequence comes from Geukensia granosissima, assembly GCA_032357055.1. Taxonomy (NCBI): domain Eukaryota; kingdom Metazoa; phylum Mollusca; class Bivalvia; order Mytilida; family Mytilidae; genus Geukensia; species Geukensia granosissima. The sequence goes on from JAULBM010336660.1 coordinate 9,233, forward strand.
ATCTCTTCTATAGAAAGTGTAGTAGATGTATATGTTGGGTTTCCAGGTGTGTCCTTGATGCCAAGCTCTTTTATTTAGCAATCGAGGTAGTGTTTTGTACGAACAAAATATGTCCAAATGTTTTACCAAACATGTCTTTCGTTTAAACCACTAACTGCGCTAGCTTTCATAAACATGTTTAAAAGAGAAGGCCATCAAATGAACATGTAGACCGGTGAAAGTATTTAGTGTTTTGGTTTTTACTGTTTCTACAATGTTCTAGTTTTAATGAAAGATTACATGGCCGTTTATTGATGCAATGCATATTGGAATGGCCTAAGTTCTATTTTTCGGGGCTTTTACAGCGTATTTCATCGTGTGGACCTTTTAAAATTTTATGTTTGACTTTTTGTTGATTTTCTGGGACCTTCGCCAAACAACTGGGGACTACTATGGTTCATTGAATTATGTCAAGGTAATTATCCTACGGTCAAGTTTATACGGACCATTTCTGCTTGTTATCAGATTATCTTGGAAACCGTAATAGATGGCTGATAACATGTCATAGAAAAAATTTGAGTCTAATAAAGATCTATATTTGGTATATTGGGACCAAATTAATTGGACCAAGCATTATGGAACTAAGGTCCATTAACTACTTTTTTGGTCCAAAATAAGGGTTTTTGGACAATATCTCAGAAATAGTAGTAGATAGATAGAAAATTTGAATTACAGAAATGTTCAACTTAACTTAGTGAATAAAAGTCAAGGTCACAGGCCATGGTCCCTAGCAACCACCAAAAAGTCCTTAGCGACCATATATTTTTCATCAGGAAATGTTATGAGCGGCATAAGGAATTCGAAGATACAGGGACACCTAAATTTCCAGACGGCACCGTGTCCGTGATGTCGTCTGGTCCGGACCTTTTTAGACTGGGCGACGTCCGAGCCAGTATCCTTTCTGATCTTCTAAGTTTCATGCATAGTTATGCTACTGGGCGGTTGATGACCTCGGGGACAAATTGTCCACCAGCAGAGACATCGTTCCAGTGGTAGTTCCAAATAAAATGTTTATACGTAAAATAAGACGTCTTTTGCCTGAATATTATAAAACATTTACATGTAACAAAAATTTAACACAGACAAACCTGTGTCTGAAATTCCATACTTGGGATAGTGACAGTGACATGTGGTGGGGTTTATCTAGTTAACTGGGATCCCAAACTTCCCCCAACGAGTAGTTAAAGGAAAAAATCAACAAACCAAAATCAGTAACATACGAATTATGACAATCAAACAGAATTTCGCCAATCCGACTCGAGATGATTTAAACTACAATAAATGTACAAAACAAAAATACAAACAAAAAATGATACCTCTATAAAAAAAATCGTGGGCTGACCCAGTTGTTTCAAAAAGCACGATAAGCAATGTCGTGTAAATATCGTGAATATTAAAAATATGAAAAATTAGTCATACTGTACACGTGGTTTTCCAAGGACTAACATGTCATGAGCAGCATTATAATTTCGGGATCCAAACATTGAGATCACAAATTTTAAATAAAATTATATTTGTGTTTTTCCCTTAACAATGAAATGAACGAACTAAATTATCTTTTAGCGAATATAAATACTGTCAGTAATTAGATGGTTTCCCCTTAAATCAACACGGTGTTTTAGGAACTTACAAGTAACCACAAGATATTTCATAGATGCATTTAGGTTATGCGCATAAATAATTTTTTCAAAATGTGTTAAATTGAATGACACGAATTGACGTCTGTTATCGTCAAATTATTCAAATAAAATTTAAAGGAATTTTTGTCAAATCTTATTCATAAATATGGATTTAAATTTAGTATAATGTTAATCATCAAATTATATTTTTTTAAATCGAAGGTATTTTTTCAAATCTGATTAAAGGATACAGATGTAAATTTCTAGTTTCATAGGAGGTAAGACGTAAAGCTTAACAATTAAATACAATTATAACTATATTATAGTATACTGTATTACATAATATAAGGAAGCTGTAATTCGATATATATAAACACGTCAGAATTAAGTGCAGGAAACAAATAAAATGCATAATCAACACGGGGAATTTTAAAAGACATCTATTCAATGAATTTAGCAGATTATGGTTTAACATTTCATTTCAACACACAATATGTATATTAAGATTTAACAGGTAAAACAAGTTACCTCACCTTTGAAATTATATTTGAAATTACCTGTCTTTTACATAAATAATAATAATATCAATAAAGAAAAAAAAAATGATATAAATATAATGCACATAGGTTACGAGAAGGATACAGATCTGCAACTAAAGTGTGTCCAGAAGAGCAAACTTTAAACAAATTGATTTTTTTTTGTCCTATTTCAAATAAATATTTATAATTTTATATCTTTTCAATAAGCACACCACCAGATATAAATGATCTTTTGGATATATATACATTTCGTCATTTTCATATAAGTTTTGACACCATCCATCTACATATTTATCAACCGCCTCGGTGGTGCAACGGTTAGCGTGCTCGCCTCGAGTGCGGAAGGTCTTAGGTTCGATCTGCAGCTAGGTCAGACCAAGGACATTAAAATTGGCATCTGCTGCATCACGCTAAACACGCTGCATTAAGGAGTAAGAGCAAAGACTGCTCGGCCAAGATAAAATAATGGTTCTGGGTAGAGTGGTATATTTACCTGTGGACTGTTGCTTTTGTTAGCCAGTTTGGCGGTCTATTACAAAACAGGGTTCTTCATCATCGTTCAAAATATGCTCTCGTCCTAAATATGCATGAATTATTTGCCACGGGAAGGTACATTCAATCAATCAATCAAAACATATTTATCATTAAGTGTGCTCATACAACCAGAGAATATTTTTATAAAAGGCCTTTGTATAATAGCAAAACATAATTAAAATGACTCCTCTAGTTAAAGTTGTAACAAACATTATCACATAATTGTACCCGATGTATCAATAGTTGTGTGGATGATACGCTTATTCTACTATATCATGTATAGTGGTAAATTGATCACAGAAGAATAAATTCACAGATCTGGACAAAGATTACAATGATTCTGGGACTAATCCTGTATTTCTTTGTTTAAAAAGAGAGACCACATAACGTTAAATTTTCCGAGTTTCCTGAGGAGATATATTGCAGTTTACTTTGACATTAACCCCCTCAAAGTAAACGAGTCAAGATAGCCTGTATGACCCTTTTCGTTGTATTCAAATGTTTTGATGAACTCTGCATAAATTTTTAAAAAAAAGGTAAAGGGTGCATTGCAAAGCAAAGTATTTAAACAAGAATGTGAATGCCGTTATTAAAAAGACGTTCATGATTTAAGTTATAACTGTCTGGCAGCAGTTGCTGCTTTCCTCAGAATCAATATTCTCTATAGAATTTTAACGGATGTAGGAGAATACAGTTTATAAAGACAGGAACTAGAATCAAGAAAGAATTGAGAGGTTGTCCATGAAAAAACCAGGCAGTAGGTGGCACATGCAAAATTTTGTTTCTGAATAAAATTGACACATTTGA
>JAULBM010336671.1:0-12769 GCA_032357055.1 Geukensia granosissima
GCGTGTTTAACCTTTTTATTTTTAACTTTTAAGAAGTGTTTTGGATTTTTAGACATTGTACTCGACGGGCATATCAGGGAAAACAATTATTTAAATCTTACGCATAAGTCAGATTTTTTATCAAAAGATAAGCAAATAGTTCACTGGAATCTGACGGATTTAAAACTAGTATTATAACCAGTACAATGGAAGATTGGGTTACAATACATTTACCAAAAAATAATAATAATAAGAATGAGAATTACAATAAGAAAAAAAAACAAAGTAAACAATATAATTATTTTACTTTTCAATCCGTTGATTAATATCTCTAAAAACAGAAAGACACCTCGCAATTACCTAAATTTTATACGGGAAAGCAATCATCTGGCGTTAGAGATTGAAAAACGTTAGATTTTTATGTCCAACTTCCCAAAAAATTCGCGCAAAAACTGCCACCTTCAACATTCGAATGCACATAAATTCTTTAAAAATCCGATGACCCCATATTTTTATTTTTTGATTTTCAAAAGCATCTCAGTTTCATTGCTGATCCAAAATTTGAACAAACAATTGTTGGTTTTTTTGTGCAATATCATCTTTTTGATCAAATAAAAGACAACGGGAAATATAAAACCGTAAAGTTTTCCCCCTTATTGTAAGAGAATAACATCGTTTATTATTTTTCTATTTTTATCATCTTTTTCTATTGCACAATCAACATTTTTGTTTATACTTTGCCTTAATTTTAGCGAAAGCCCAAATAAAAGTTACACAATACACCGATATATTTAATGATTTATATGACGTCATAAATCCAAAACGAGGTCGATGACCCCCTAAGTTTTTCCTCGAATTTAAAAGTCCTAGACACTATTCACTTGCAGAAAAAATTTCTTGAAATTATTATTGGTAGATTTGAATTATGGGGATTCCCTTTAAGATAAATTTCAAACTTAAGACTCTTTGAATCATTACACGATTTTATTTCGTTACCCCAATTTCTAAAACTCATTCATATGGCAGAATAGAATAATGTGCTAACATACTCGATGTTTACAGCGTTTAGATCACCAGTTATTTTTTTTGAGGCATACATATAAAATCGACATAGAATTGTGTTACCTGTGAATAATATAGGTTTTATTCCCTTGCCATCAGTTGTCCCTCTTTATCCCACTCGACCTCTTGGGCCTCTTGTACTAAAGCACAGAGTCCACAACACCACCAGGTTACCAAATCTTTTATACAGCTACCCTCTATTCCTTTCTTTTCTCTTATTATCCCTCGGATTTTAGTAACCGCGTAGAAATTCAGGATTGGCACAAATAGCGCTAAAGCGCACATTACGCAACTTTCCCCAACGCGTTCAGCATTTTTACCGAATACATAACACGGCACAAAATAACTAATGATGCAGGTTTTAAAATCATCAAAGCACCCGAACAAAGAATGCTGCCACTCTCCCATGGTGTTATAGAAGGATTACAGTGAGATACAACAATAAAAACCCGCTGACAATGACTACAAATTTACCGTTACTTATATACAGATTTTATCAAGTGTGTTTGATTTCATTGGCTTGAAGCTGATTGACCTGCTTCTGTGACAGATTTATGACCTTGGTAGGAGGGTATTTTACATATTTGAACGTCATTATAAACTTACAGATTCACATGTGAACACTAACGGAAATATTGAACGGATTACTATTTATGAAACATTTTATACAAAATGATAAGTACATACTTGAATATTAAGTGACAAGAGACAATATTTACTGCTTAAGCGCATTAACAAAAATGAGTCTTCTAGTTAAATAGCATTTTCCCCAAAAAATATATTGTTAGGCTTGAAGAACTATTTAATTAACTGGATATTATTGTAAAATTGGGGGTTCGGAGGGGAAAAGAGCATGTGTAGTATTAGCACATCGAGAAAACGTGTCATTCGTCCTCGACGGCCCCACTATTACAAGACTGGCATATATATGTTTGTGTGATGGAGATGTTTAGCAGAAATTATTAGTTGCAGTGAAGAAATATTCAAAAAACACAGAGTGAGATTCCAAATCAGAACACCATCAAATCGTTTCAAATTGGGAATAATATTGGGAGCAAGAGAAATGTGACTGATACATTTCATTTCAAATACTTTTGTCTTCCCTGCAATTAATATTCGTACCTTTCATTATTTGAAAATTTGTTTTATAACTTTATATCTATGTACTTGTCTATATGTACACTTGTTTTAAATACAATATTACAATGCAAATTCGTAGAATAAAATATCTGGTAATACCTATTGTTAAACCGACTTTCAGAAAATACTGGATTGTGCTTTACTTTTATTTTTCGATTACATAAATTTGTCAGTATTCGTTTTCTTAATTTAACACGTTTTAAATTTTTTGACTATTTTCAGAGAACGGTACAGAAATAAATCGTTCGGTTTCTCCACGAGCAGGTAAAATACGTTAAAGCTCCTTTACCACCCATGCAGTCGGTAAGCTACATTTAATACTCTTTCTTCCTAAAGGGTCGTACGTTGGCTCGGGATGGAAAAGTTTTCTACTGACATGAAGTTTTCAAGATCTTATTTTTACAATGTACACATTAAGTGCACTCAAGTTGTTTTACTTTCTACGGGTTCTTTTAAGAAGTACACATACATGCAAATATATTGTACTTATGTTATTCTGTAAGTCGTGGAATAACTAGTCTATGTAAGTTTAACTTGGTTTTACTGGAGGTTTTTTTCTTGCATCTATGGTATTGTATTGATAGTCAGAACAGAAATTCAAAATAAACAGTAACAAACTGTACTAAAACAAAAAGAAACAAAGAAACCACGGCCTAAGGGATGATTTATAGTTGAAATAAGCATTGGACTCGTTTCGAGTTTGCCCTGACTTGTACGATAAATGTCGCCACCTCCTTCGGTAATCTACCCTTGACTTAAAAACTTAACAAATGAAATTTATTTTAATTAAGGGAGCAGAAATCTGAATTGATAGTATACTTCTGCTCTTTATGCTTATCTGGCCAACGGCCAAGCGAGCTGTTAGGATCACTGGTCGTCCGTCCGTAGTCGTTTAGACCACCACAGGCAGTTCTATTTTCTGATTGGTCGTCTTCTCATCTAAAATCACTTAACATAATGAACTAAAACTTTGCCTAAAGCATCTATGGATGGGCTTCTGTTTACAATAAATTGCATTTATTCTCGATTCATCAAATGAAATGGCTGTCGCTGCTACTTCTTGTTTCTAATTGGCTGATTTCAAGATTTCTTTCAACCGTTAGGTCAAACAGATCGAAATTTTAAGGGTGAAACAACAAAAAATCATCATGAATGTTTCTAATTTTATCCTTATCGGAAATCAAACATGACGGACATCCTTGTTTCTGGTTTGCTGATTTAAAAAATCTTCTCCTTGAAAAAAGCTTAGCCAGGTGAAACCATAATGGTTGTAGAAACAGTTCTAGTCATATCTGGGGCTGTCTGACTGAGAGCTGTAATTTGCTATATATAACGTTTATAGTCACCTACTGTCATTGTTGTGCAATTTCGTCTCCTTAGCTAGGAGCACAAAGTTGCCGTAAAGGATATAAATTAGCATAATAATTTACAAAGCGCAAAAGACATCTTTATCCTGTTTGGTCAATTTCTGATGCCACTAATGAAAAGATATTTAATAGGAATCATATCAAATGCAGCTTCAATGGAAAATCAATTTTTTGTTATTTTTATTTTTATTTTCAGATGACGAATTCTTGGTGAGTGATGCACTCTCAGCCCACTCAGCCTCTAGTTTTTATATACATGTACATTAATATAGATGATTATTTTAATATGCAATTGATGTAGTGGTAATATTTTTTAAATACGTTTTTGCAATCAAATAAATATATTGTCCCACAACTCTTATATAAAGAAACAGATTTTCTAAGGATAGAGGATGGCACATGCAATTCTTTTTTGTTTTAAAGAAAAATTGCTCCAATTGATATCACAAACATGTGTTTTTCTGATAAATGGGTGTTGATAAATGGATTAGTGCAACAGTTTGAATGTAGTAAATTATAAAGAAAGCACTGGAATCTGTGAAATAAAGGAAGATAACTCTGCAAAATACATAAATTTAGTTGCTTTGTTAGGACTATTTGAAAACATACGTATTTTGAGTCATCCCCTATTTAAACAGAAAAATCCCTGTTCTTACACACTAATAAATGAAATCAACATTTCATCGGAACAAAAAAATGGTGGAATTAATTGTATGATGTGCCGTCCGTATCATACGATTTCCCTGATTTGTCCATGGACAGCCTCTTTAAATTTATTATCGTTTAATCTTTATAAATTATATTGTATGGATTTGTTTTACTCACTGAGTATCAGTTTAAACCATAAAATATGGAAAGCCGTTGTGAAACTTATCCCCTAATTATTGATATCAATAAATCGTTTATGGTTATCCATAAATCGATTTTATTATATCAATTAATATAAAAACAATATATTATCAAAGTACCGAAGTTTTGTTTACTCGAGAGACCATTAATTAAAAAATAACACAAAAGCTGCAAAGTCTGTTTATCTTCTAAATTGTTATATCTTATTTGAAATGATTGTCCGATTGAAGTTATTTGCCATTTGTCAGCATATAACCAAAAGTACAAAAGAAAGATGAATAAATATATTTTAGTCAATTGTGTTGTGCATAACATTAATCCATACCATTAATCTATCAATAGGAAAAAATACAGTGGAAATATTTGTTGTGTTAATAAACTGCAATAAGATTTGAAAATTTTTTAAAATGAAAAACAAATGTCTTTATCGTGCAGCTGACTTATAAACTATGCCTCAAACAATTAAAGGAGTTTCCTTAAGATTTTTTCTGTGCCTCTTTTCTTCTCTGAGAATTCATCAATTTGTAATCTTGTTCGATGGAAAGGCCCTTTACTTTGCGCTACATTATGAAAAAGAATAAGAATATTCATGGCGGCCCGAAGATTAATCCGCATAAGAAAAATATAACCTTTTTGCTTATATAGCAACAATGTAAAATACTTTCGAGCCTTAAGAGACAACAAAGCATTATCCATCCTCACAGTGTCCCACGGACAAGTGTGGACACAGGATCCCCGACACTGTAAGGATGATCGTTATCTGAATATCACTTTTGTCGGTCTCAAACGATTATTTCGCGATGCGGAGGCACATATACGACGGTTATTAGGCAAAAATCAGTTTGCGAAATCCGCTTTTTCTGCGATCGCTATACTTATTGGGGCCCCAAAAGGCCCCTCTCGTAAAAATCAATAAATCGAAAGGATTTTTTTGTAAGCTGTATTTGTATCTTATCCATTCTGTATTTTGATTTCAAATAAAATATTTTATCAATATTCCATTTATGAACATAAAAAAACATCATTTATGTGTTGTCTATAATGAAATGGACACAGAGATATAAAAATTTCATATCCCCCTTAAATCAAATGGTTGCTCCCTTATATAATATAACTGTTAAAAATAGTTATGTAATGTGACTTTGTGGTTTGGCGGCTATTGTCTTTTAAAGGACAGATACGGTATTAAGAAGGTAATCTGAAGGCGAACCTTCTAAATATAGTATCCGGTGTATTTTCAAAGACGATAGACACTTTTTACAATATTAAGAAAATCCAATTTTAAAGTAGACGTCAATATTTCATCTGACAATTTTAGTAAATTATTTACTGAAGTGGCTGGTAAACATGTATACCTTATAAAGAAAAAAGAAGATTTCACACATAATTCAGGTACCATATATGAATGCAGAGCTTTTAAGTGCAATTTGAAAAAAGAAAATGTTATACAATAAGTTTAAAAAAATCATTCAATAGCAGTAACAATTGGGATCAATTAAGACGTAACTGAACTGAAATGCAAATCTTTAAATCAGTATTTTAAGGAACGTTCCGCTGGTGGTCCGAAGTCAAAAGATTTCTGGTCAACATTTAAACAGGTGTAATATATGAAAGACAAATTACACATGTTATAACAAGTCAGTAACCCAAATTTATGTAAAAACAACATTGCAATATTAATTGGAAAGATGTAAACTGTATCTTTCCAACATATGTTTCAGTACCCGAAAATAGATAATAACTTAGAATGGGGAAGCTTTTTGCGACCTCAAAACAGCACAAGAGAAAAACTCCTTAATATCTTTCCATTTTCGTGACTACAAATCCGTTCCGATACCGGTTGTGACTAACATCGATTTTGAATTTACACCGGCTTTGTCTACACCACAGGTGCCACTAGTGTAGCGAGCAGGAGTTGCTTACCCTTCCGAAGCCCCTGAACTCACCCTGGTTTTTGTAGGGTTCGTGTTACTCCAGCTTTAGTTTTCAATGTAGTGTTGTGTGTTTTATGTTTGTCTTTCGTTTTATTTGTTGGCCATGGTCTTGTCTGTCTTCTGACTTAACGATTTCTGAATGTTCTGTTGGTATCTCGGAATTCATTTTAATAATATTGAAAAGAAAGAATGTGGAATATATGCCAGTAAGACACGATCCACATCTTACATAAGCTTATAACAAATGATTAAAGCTAAACTTACTGTGTGTAAAGCTCTTTTTATCTTTTTCAGACACGCTAGGGGCCAAAATGAGGTGGATAAGTTAAATTTTATGGACTTCTAGTTACATTCATGAACCAAATACAGAATACGGCTCTTGAAGTAATAAACGCTTAACATAAAAAGTATTGGCCACGAAATTAATTGTCTGAAAACAAAAAACGGTTTAGGCAAAATATTCTGTCTTACTACTTGCACCAGATGCGGCAGTTATAGCGCTGCCTTTGAGTGAGTCATAAATAAAGCAATCTATACAACATATAACTGGCAAACATGTTAGTAATTTCTACATCAATGTTGCTTGATATACCTTTAATTTGCACGATGACGTCAAGCCAATTCAAGGTTTTCTTACCTATTAATTATTCCCTTGCCATGATTTGGCCTTCCTTATCCCACTCAACTTCTTGGGCCTCTTGTACTAAGGCACAAAGTCCACAGAGCCAGTAAGTAACCAAATCCATACAACAACTTCCTTCAATGCCTCGCTTCTCTCGAATCAATCCTCTGATTTTTGTAAGAGCGTAAATGTTCAGACCTGGAACAAATACCGCAAGGGCACACATTACGCAACTTTCACCAACTTTCTCCGCATTCTTCCCGAAAACGTAACACGGAACAAAATAGGCAATTACACAGGTTCTAACATCGTCAAAACATCCGAAAAGCCCATGTTTCCATTCACCCATGATTCAAAAATAATATTCAAGGAGCGACTGTACAGAGTAAGTTAACGATATTACAGAACCCTGTTTCAGTAAAACTAGGGTATATATATGGGAGCCATTCGTTTTGCTTCACTTGATCAGTTGATGATTGGCTGAGTAAAATATCAGAAAAGATTATTATCTGTTGTTTAAATCGTTAAGCTTGAACAATATTTGGTTAGTCTAACAACAAATAAAGATATTTAAATTTATATGATATGACAATGGTACTAGTGGGGTTATTAGCATATTTAACAAAATAATCGTTCTCTATTGTGCAAGCCCTTGAAGTTAAGTTAATAATAGAATTGTTAATCTTTGGTCTAGGACAATAATAATTTCTTTTTCATATTCTGAAAATTTTATTTCTTGTAATGTGTGGGTTTTAAACACGGACGATAATTCTGGAACGAAGTCCATCTCTTTATTCTTTATTATTATTATATTTTGTTAAAGCTGGAAATTATTACTTAAATAAGCATCCAAAGCATACAAATTGCCAGATTATTGTGGTAAACGGTTATGTATTAAAAAGAATGGCGTTAACCCGGATTAGGATTGAAGGATTCTACGATGAGTGTTGCGCGCAAGACAGGGTATGCTTACTCTTCATGAGCACCTGATTCCACTCCTGTTTTGTAAAGTAGTTAATGGATTCCAAGCCTTTGTTCCTTTTGTTTTCGTTTTATATTTTTTTAGATTGGTTCAAATTTGTCTTGTCTCTTTCGACTAAAACATGCACTTTTGATCTCTCACATGGGTATTCTACAATGGACTTAAACGGGAAACACCTGTATTAAAATGACAGCGAGATATACATATTATTAAATTTATTAAATTGCGATTCGACATAGCATATCGTAATTTTAATTTTTCGATGTACCTTATATTCAATAAGTGCTTATTTTAAAATTCTTTTAATATTTAAAGCTTAAGCTGAAGCCTTTTCAAAATTTCCTGAATTTACTGATTTGTTTCGCAGTGAAATGAAAATATTAAAGCTTTCCGGTATTCATTCTGCTGAAAAGGGTGGTTTTAAACAACTTGTTTTTGCTGGTACAGATATTAATAAACTTATCGCTTTCTTACCCAACTACTATCAAATTTCACATTTCAACTATCTAGTCTTCCATACGTTTATTGACTGTTATTTACTAATGTTGTTTTTTTTTTTTTCATATGACCACTCTTTTTGGAGGCTTGGGATCCAAATTAACTAGTTTAACCCCAACACAAGTCTCATGTGCTATGTTTTGGTGCACGTTTGTCCTATATGCTGTCGATACTTTTAATTTTTTGTCATTTGCACAGAACTTTGTTTTTTCTGACTATTAATGTTCTTTTACACCAAAATTAGCCGGACGCGTTTTTATTGATGTCTTATGAGAACCAGGTATGTTATCAACTGTGTTTGAAACTTGAACTAGCTGCCAGAAACGGCGAGTTCTTATTTGATGTCAGAACATCACGTTGTTTTTAGTTGTATTTGTTATGTTGTACAATGCATCGACTTCAAAAGTTAAATCTGCATGAAGCAGTTGGTTTTAAGGTATGTTTTTTGTCGTTTTGTCACACCACTGTCCAAGGTTAGATGGAAGGTTTAGTAGTCACAAACATGTTTAACCCCGCCTCATACTTTATGTGTTTGTCCCAATTCGGGAACCTATGTTCCGGCGGAAGTCATTGTTTATTGTTACATATGAATATTATCACATTTTACTTTTGAGACATTTTACAGCTTGCATTTTGGTGTGGATATGTCCATTATAAAGGCCTTAGGGCAACCTGCAGGTGATTGTAATGGTGGTTAACTAATTCCCATTTCACCAAATTTTGGTTAGCCTTTTGATCAGCAGTTTCATACAAAAAGTTTTCTGTGGATTTCCCATAGAGTTTCATGTTAACCTAAATTTGGCGGTTTATGAAATCAAGGATACTTTAGGAAATAAAAGGCCTGAATCATCCCTTGACTTACACCTAAAAATCGACGGAATAAAGGTTTACGACTACACATGTCAATTTCACTTCTTAACCTTTCTTTCATGTGTAGAGCATTTCACATTTCTCACAATTGATACAGTACTCCTTGGGTTGTACATCCTATAAGAATTTTATTGACAGAGGTTGCTTCTGACATGAAGGCTACTCCATCAAGGATTTCTGATTCAATTCGGTAAATTTCCGTTCGCTATCATACACGAAATTTCTATTTCACAGATGATAATGGATATTTTTTTCCACTGTTGTAACTTAAAAATACAAAATTACCAATGAATCAAATTGGGAAATTTTGGTATGTTAAATATAAAAGAAAGAAAATGGAATATATGCCAGAAAGACATAATCCACAACTGTGAAGGTAAGAGGGGAAGCCGGACATAATTTTGAAAGGGGACCACCCAAGGACCATAATAACAAAGTCCAGTGTACAATACCCATGTGAGAGATCAAGATTATATAATCCAAAGAAACGAACAATTTAAAAATAAAACGAAAACCAAAAAGAACATAGGCTTTGGAACCCACAAAACAGGTGCGGGATCGGGTGCTCATAAAGGGTAGGCCTGCGTGCAACACCCGTTGTGAAATCCTTTAACGTCAATCAAAAAAGTTCAAATTATATAACAACCGGTAACAGGTCCATAACTATTTGAGATACACTAATATCATATGGATAAACAAATTATTGATAGCGCTCATATGATGCCACATAAATATGGAACGTTTACAATAGGAAACGTGCCACATAAATATAGAACGTTTACAATAGGAAAGTTGAAGTCATCCCGTTTGTCATAAATTTTAAGAACAAGATTTCCCTCTTGGAATAAATTTAGGTATGAAGCAGATTTTGTCTGTGGTCACTTAAATTTCGAGTTCGCAAGGATTATTTGGTCTAGATATCATTGTACGTGGGATTATTCAATGACAAAAAATCATCGATATATCAAAAAGTAAAAGTAAACGATCTGGCCAGTTCCTTTTTGTTATTTCGCAAGATTCTCTAGATGTATTCTGTTTCATACGAGTACAAAAACAAGTCGGCTAGTATGGGCGCACAATTTGTGCCCATTGGAATGCCAATAGTCTGTTTGAAAACTCATCCCCAAAATTCAGTAAATTCAGCAATTGGAGAATATCACCTTCGCTGTATTTATTAGATCAAGCAGTGTTTTCTCTCACATAGTAAGACATCGTTAATATTTATATCTTGGATTTCCATTTAGTAAAACCAAATGATGTATCGATTTCTTAAGACGGTCTTTAAGTTGTGAATGTGGTATCTTGGTAAAAATGGTTGAAAAAGTTTTAGGATCAGATTTGAGCAGATCTTTCGTGTTTCTTAATATCCACATTTGATTTACACCGCTTGTGGAGAACGCTTTATCACAGTACTTTTGAGGACCTTCCTTGAGTGTTGACAGTATAGTTGTTAGTAATTTAGAAAGAAGCTTGGTGGAGCACCTGGATTTACCCGCTATATATATTTCTTTATTTACGTGTTTAATTTTGATATTCAGAACAAAAGTTAGATCCGACTGGTCTTCTTTGGTGTCAGTACAAACGAAGACAGAACCGAACTGTTGGTAACAATGATCTCTTCGTTAGAAAGTGTAGTAGGTGAATATGTTGGATTACCAGATTTGGCGTTGATGCCAAACTCTTTTTCAAGCAATCAAGGTAGTGGTTCTTACAAATACAATCTTATTTGAGGCTTTTTCAGCTAGAACAACAACAATTTTTTCACGGATTGCCAGGTTTGGCCCAAATTGGCTAAGGGGTTTCAGAAGAGAAGATTGTTGTAATTGTTGACAGACGAAAGACAGACGACGGACGCAAAGTGATGAAAAAAACTGTCATGGCCTTTTAGGCCAGTTGAGCTTGGGTGGTAAAAGGAATTCGAAGATACCAAAGGGGAAGACAAGTAATTTAGAAATCTTTTCATCTGAGATCGCAGAGGTAGCTGGGGAAAAATCTTGATGGATCGGTCCTTGGGAAATCCTCTACTAACATACTAACTAGTTTTCGTACGTCCATTGACCAATGAAGATGGCGCCACAGTCGGAACTTGATTTTACATGTCACCCTAATGGAAATTCAATAGAAAATTGCCTTGTATTAAACTGCAATCCGCCGTATGCTGATGATTGCAAACTGCGTAAAATCAAGAAGAACGGGTTTTAGAAAAAGACACTTCATTTTCCAGAGGTTATACACCGGACAATGCGATCATACAAGATGTACATTTAAGCCAACGTGATTGAAACATAGATAGGTTAAGACACCTTTTCACTATTACCGTGTCCCGCAATCAAAAAGCAGATCGGACCAAGACAAATAAAGGAATGGTACAAGAGGAACATACGAGCCAAGAGGCAGGAAAGATAAAGAAGCACCGTCGATAAACTTGCATACTGAAATGTGATTTTAAAATCATATTCTATTAGTTTTACTCAAAATTTTACAGATTTGACGAATAAAGCAAATGAACAGCAAAATAATGTAAGGACCAACTTTTCTAGTGTCTGAAAGCAAAAGCGAGAACTCTGCCTTAGAGGTCGAGCTGATGAGAATTTTGAACAAGAACATGGCCCTGGTAATAAAGCTGTGGAAGAGATTTGGATTTAAAGTATTACCCGAAACGACCAAGATCCAGTTTGATAATGCAGAGTAAGGGCCTGTCGAATCACAGGAAGATTGAGCGGACACGCTTGTATTTTTAATTAGCTGTCAGAAACAGTGAGGTCTTTCCGAGATTCGTACATCACAGTATCTCTTCTTGTATTGTAATTGTCATCGATATAATGAGTTAAACTTATTACAGTTGGTTTTTAAGGGTTGTTTGAATATTGTTTTGTCATACCACTATCCCAGATTAGGGATAGTGTTGAGTTCTCAGTATGTTACAGTCAGTCAAAAGCCTGTCCCAAGCCAGGAACCTGTAGTCCAGTGGGTGTCATTTTTAAAATGTTTTACTTGTTTTACATTGTAGACTTATTTTGTCGGTTTTTGTTATATATTTATGTCATTTGATTTTAGGGGCGTTTTACCGTGGCTTACGGTGTGGCGATTTGTCAAGTATTGAAGGCCTTAAGGTGACCTGTTGATGACTGTAATTAACACATTTTGGATGGTTGTCTTTTAAACAATTTTAAACAATTTTACCACACCTTCCGTTTCTATATTGGGTTCTGTGTTAACAAACAAAACTTTACGACAAGAGAGATAACTTTGATTTTCCGATTGTAAACCTTCCGTTCATGTTTAGCAACATTCCAGCCGCACCTGCATACAGAGTGTATATATCTCAATTCATACGCTATTTCAGGGTTTGTGCTTCCTATCAGGATTTTATTGATAGAGGGTTGCAACTGACTAGAAAGCTACTGAACCAAGGGTTTCTCAGGGAAAGATTAGAGTCATCACTCCGGAAGTTTTTCGGTCGCCA
>JAULBM010336682.1:0-12768 GCA_032357055.1 Geukensia granosissima
GCAACGCTGCTGCATTCGGACATTCCATAATACTCCGCACGTGGACCACAGCGCTATCAAAAATTTCTGAGCAGAACACTGTCTCTCATTGATAGTAACCAAATGAAAAAAATCAAAATGGGATAAAAAAATATTTCTCATCTGCAAAATCACATTTTTGAATCCCTTTGACCCCTTTTATATAAAAATTGGATGTAGACACATGTCAGTTGGGTAACAGGAAACAGAGGTACAGGTTTAATTTAATCTTGCCTGATGAGGCTTGTGGACTGTTGTTTGCTTCTTCGTGGGGAAAACAAAGAACCCATCCAAATTTGACAAAATATAAAGAACTTGCATTTGAAAATTTAAAAAAAAACTTTGGACCCTCCTTAAAAAAACAGGCAGGGCTAGCTAGATCACCTAAACATGCCCATAACATAACATGACTACAAATTTTATGTGATGGCCTCACTAACTTAAATTGTAAATTGTGTGCTGTGCTAAAACTACTGGCATAGACCAGATCTTGCCAAGGACTATTTCTTAAAATCATGGTTTTTATTGGGATTCAGTGAAAAAATTCAGTGACTAGTTTCCATTGGGACTTGTCTTGCCTTTCAATGACAATGTTTCTGATCAAGCTACAATCTTCAGACATGATCTTGCCACCTTAGAAGAAAAAACGGAAATGTGTAATCAGCTGTATTTTGTATATTAAAACAGAAACAATACAGGAAAATCCTGCCTCTAAAAAGCAAACTTCCTTTTAAAAATGGAAAAAAAATCATGTCTGAAAATTTGAATTTGGGTTTAACTTTGCATTTTGATCAAGAAACACCAAACAGAACACATGACAACCCTCTAGCATGACAACATGTGAAGGGTATCAGGTTAACTCGTTCCAAAATATGCAAACTCGTTCCATTGTAAACTTGTTCCAATCAATGTAATTATAATTTATTAATTAAAATTTACATCAATGTAATTATAATTTATTAATTAAAATTTACATCAATGTAATTATAATTTATTAATTAAAATTAACCTTTATTTTAGTGTACACAATAAAAATTATCGCTTTGTTGTTGGCTGGGAAGTCATACAACAAAGAAGATCCTCTTAATCAATTACTGTTAATTGGTAAATAAACTGTGTTTGATGTATGCTAATTTCTATATCATTAAAAACTGATTGCTGTTGATTGGATCATCAAATTTGATTGAACTCTTGACAGCTTTGAATTATTTTCTTAAACGAAAGAACTCACCAACTGTTCAAAAAACCTTTATCCAAGCTGACTTTGCAATAAAATGGGGGCAATCGTCGAATGCTTATCAGATCAACAATGGCAGATTACTATATGGTGTCACGCTCCGGTCCGACCACGACAAGAAGCAGTAGAGGTCAATGTATGCTCAAGGTGGCAACACAGAAAATGATTATTATTTAAATGGTTTGAGATCACAATGGAGTGAGTTTACATTGGGACGAGTTTGAAATGGAGCGAGTTTACCTTGGGACAAGTTTGCAATGGAACAAGTTAACTTTTGTGGGACGAGTTTACTTTGGTATAAGTTTGCATTGGAACGAGTTAACTATAAACAGCAGTGGCACAAAATAACCTGTGTACCAGTCTCACCTAAAACTTTGAAATCAATGTACAGAGTGCAACTATATGCTGTGTAGCTTAATATAATTAAAAACATAAAATTTCTTTTTTAAAACATTTATTATGACTGACATTTAGTAAAACGTTATAGCTTGTGACGTCACACGTGGCCATTTTCTTTTCCCTGTGTTGTGAAATGCATATATATAAATAAGTCCCTGGAAATCTCAGTGTCATAGAATTAAAAAAGTGTATGCTTTCCAAATATGAAACATAATCCTACATTTTAATTCAACAGATTTTGTCGCGAAGCTCATTTTAAACCTTCAAGAAACAAGTTATCTGTTGTTTAAATATTGAACTAAAAATCAGTGATACATAAGTAGTGGGACATTCGCGCCCCAAATAACTCGAACATACAATATCTAATTACATATTTGATTTGTATTTAATGAACAGATATTATTATGAAATGTCGATGGGTGAAATAAACAAGGATTTTAACAGATTTCTGTCAGTCCTATTCTTTCTTACCCAAGCCGCCGGAAATAGATATTTTGTAAGGATTTGACCAATGAAAAGTTGTGTTGCTTAAATAATTCAAAATTTCAAACAAAACGAACTTTTAAATTTTACCATGAAAATGGAAAGAAAAAAAAACAAAAGAAAAATTAACATAAGATTTTGAAATAGACTTATTTACTAACCATAGCATAAAGAGATTAAAACACATGATTTGTGTTCGGTACAGTCTGCGCATTCCATCAAGAAAGGGGTTTTTCTACCTTATTTAGGACGACCTCATTTGCAATCAACTCAGGTGTGACGAGCGGGTACAGGTAAACAACAGAGATGAACAGTGTGACTGCATGGAACAGTATCGAGGGTTTGCCAAAGCAATTTCTTAGTTCTTTGAAGATTCTGTTTGATATTCTAGATGAGAAAAGGCGTGGCTATGTGCGATTGCAGGATATTGAAACGAGATGGCACGAAGACGGTGTGAAAGGTCTCCCAAGTGGGGTGACCGAGGCTTTGAGGAAAGTAGCTCCTTCAAACGGTTACCTCAGCTTTGAGCAGTTCGTCTCTGGATTGAAATTAGCACTACTAACAAGCAAAACCAAAACTGTCAACAATGATGAAAGTCGAAAAAATGAAACAAATGAGAAAGAAAATAATTCACATAAAGAAGACCAAACTCAACAGGCTCAAAGAACTAGACAAAGGTTATCAAGTCACACCTCGCAAAAATCCTCCAGCGACAGCACACATACAAAAAACAGTTCACAGGAAAGATCAAAGCCACATGTGTTCTATAATTCAACCAATCAAAGATCGCATAGTAGTAATCCAACGGCAATGGTGCATCCTAACAATGTTCATGGCCAACATCCAACACAAAATTGGAGAAATCCTAATCATGAACGAAAAGGGGATAAGTCGCTATCAAGAGAGGGATATCACAATGTTAATGCTCAGTCAGGACCCCCACCACGACCAGAACGCAACTCTCCACAGAAATCTCAGTCAGATCTCCCACCAAAAATTCCACCAAGAGGAAACACCAGTAGAATGATAATAAATGAACTAAAAAACTGGCAGCGAAGAATGAATGGTACACAACAGTCAAAAGACAAATCAAATAGTGACTCTAAACTTGTTGAACAAAGCAATCCTGCTCAGAATGATATTTATGGTAATATACATGTATTAATATATGTAGTACTGTAATGGGAATTTGATGAAATTACACAAATCAGTTTGTGGCTTTTAATCAACTTACACAGGATAGATTGATAATCAGATTAAAACTTTATGAACTTAAAATTTTTTCGTCTAATAAAACAAAATGAGACATTTTGAGCATGTTCAAAAAGTGTACACACTCTTTCTGCAAAAAATGCATTGCACATGCAGATTACTTTTATGACAGTTTCAATATTTTTCAATGCCTTTTTTGAATTTTCAGCGCTTTACATTTTATCAAATTTCTGTGTAAAACATTGTTTGACCAATTTCATGTCGGACAAGTCTGACAATTGGGCTGGTGAATACCCTTTGGGACATGATCCACTAGCAGAGGTATTAACCCAGTAGTTTCCAAATACAAAATTATCAATGTGGAATAATATGGAAAATTATATTATGCTACTGGTATATGTACATTTAATGAGTAACCTCTCACCATTAGCATTAGACCTTAAACATAAATAGAAATTCAAAGATGCAATTATAGCCAAAGAAGCACTTAAATTGGAAGACAAATCTGATGACAGGGACAACTTCTAAGTGAAATACTTTTCAAAGCCTCCCCTATTTTCAGCAATTTAGAACTTAAGCTAATGCAAAAAATTTGTTTTAAACATTGATAGATAGATGTATTGACCTTGTGGTTTTAAAATACCAAATTACAAATTTTTAATAAATATGGAAAATTTTGGTATGCTATATGTACATTTCAATTAGTATTAGAACCAAAACAGGGGAGATAATTATGAGATACATGTAACTACAAATATGGTATTTTGCAATCAGTCATTTATATGATAATGGATATTATATTTCAGTGAATATATCTCAGTTGAATGTATCAGATCATGCTGCAGCAACTTCTAGTCACAAGACCAGTATTAAAAGACGAGATTCCGCCAGACGACATACCCTGTCAAGTGGAGTTGATTCAAATATGGTGAGATTTTGTCCTTTGACCAAGACTAACTGATTACCTGACAGTCCCTTTTTTTTGGACTACATATACCAATTGTATACATTTTTATTTAGCCTTACCATCCTGTAGATTTTAACTGTGTTTTATATTGTCAAAGGATATTGATATTACAGCTTATTGAGGCTTCAGACAGGATATTAAATATGATAAGTCGTTGAAGTTTAGTTATGTTTCCTAAATCACAGGAAATTCAATAAAACTATAGGATATAACACACAAATACACACGGTCTGAAGCCTAAATACTAAATAGCTATTATATTGTGATGAGCATTCAGTTAAACATATTTGGTAATGGTTTTCATACAGAAAGCGTCCAACCTCCACACAAGGAAACAAGCTCGCAAGCTCGTCAATGTCTCCTTGCCATTAAAGCTTTTCATTTACTGCGAAGTCCTATTATGACGTCATTTGTTGGAAATGTGAACTATTTTTGACCCGAAATGACGCAATTTAACGGCTTTAACTTCACAAAGTTAAGTTATGTTTCTTAAAAGCATCAATTGTCGATCAAAATATGAAGATATATCAATTTCTATTTTTGTGTTCTTAAAATTGGAAAATAATATGATAAATATTCTTCCGCTTTCGGATTGATAATGACAAGATTCTTGTCATTGTGAAAGGGCTGAATGCTGGGTAATTATCCACGGGGTCTGAAAATGGAGAGGATATGACCCTGAAACGGAGGATGAGAAAGCGTCAACAAAAACCCAGAAACATCACTGCCAAAAAACTAACTGTTGCACACATTGTCTGTGACGTCTTCTTCCGTTGTCTACAAAACTTGTTTAAATGCAATATTAGCAGAAACATATGCAACCTGTGTTTTATTTAGAGAAAAAAACATTGCAAAGTATGTTTTACAGTTAAATTCTTTTACCAAACCTGTGCATTTGCAGGTTAAATATGCAATACAAAAGCATTTACCACAGTATTATATACCCTGAATGTTGCCTTGAATATCCTGGCAGTAAGCACAAATTGTAATTTAAGCCTACAATTTGAAATTTTAATTCTAAATTTATTGCATCATTTAAATTAAGAAATGGTGAATTCTAAAGTTGTAAACTTTGGTGTACACTAGTTTATATGTGATGTTGCATGTTGGTAACAGTGGTGATCATTTAATGGTTTGTGTTTTAACATTTAAAAATAAAAAAAAAACATATTCAAAAAGAAATACAATGCAGGAAAATCTCAGACTCTATTAGGTTAGATTTCTATCATTCTGTGACTCTGCAAGCCTCACCTAAGAATTGAAATCTGTCCCAATTGTTTATAAAATTTGCAAGTGTGAAATCTCTATATCAGAGTTTTCCCCCTTGCAGTTAACAATAGCAGGGAAGTGTCACATGTATTCAAGTTTTTTATTCTTCTTGAAAAAATGAATCCCCATTTCAGATAAAAAGAGCAAAACAGTTGGAAGAAGAAAAACAGATGTTAATCCAAGGATTAGCCATGGCCGATCAAGCACGACTGTGGTATCTTAAACAGATTAATTTGATTGAGGAGAAACAGAAATATGTTAGCAAAACTACATTTAGTGTAGGTATTACAAACATCTATTCATGGCTTCCATGATTTTTCAACTACCTATGTGACATAAATTGAGTTGAAAAACAAACTTCATTAATGTAGGTTTAAAATCTCATATGTACTGACAACAAATGTAGCTTGTCTTAAGTGTTACAACCATCATTTCAAAGTGGTTCTATTTTTTCTAACTAATGGAAATGTGTCTTTTCAAAAGTAAGTTGATGTTGACTTGAGAGAATGAAAAGAATACTCCAATGAAATAATCAAGCAGGATTGAAATGCATGTTTGTGGTTTAACATTCAAATAAGTTCATAGTATGGATAAGTCTATTTTTATCTTTCTGTTTGTTTAGACACTTAAAAGAAAAAGTTGTAGATTTCGAAATCCTGCAAAGAAATGGATAATTTCTGTCCTTTATTTATCAAATTCAATAAGGCTACACTTGTAAAATAATTGTTGAAATGCAGCATGTTATATTTTTATGTCTGTGCAAGATTTCCAATGCTTATAAAAAAATTACTGTTAATGTTAGTGGCGAAGGCCAGCAGTAGCTTCCCTATTCAAAATTGAAAAGCCCTAATTGGTATACCAGACTCTTTGAAAAAAAGGTTGTGTGAAGTCGATAATTGGATTCTGGAATTACTGACATTTTTTTAAGGTAACAAATATCAAATTTAATTTTTCTATTTTCTGTTTTGAGGTGAGGAGGGTACTTTTGTAAATAAGGTACACCGTTCCTATCTCACAAGTGTAGTCAACTTTTTGTGTTATATTCAAAGACCCAATGTTTTATGTTTCAGGATAATAACTTAGAATCTATGCAAGAAAGAATGAACTTTGAGAAGGCAAGAATAGCAGAAGTTAATCACCAGATAAAAACACTGGTAGAAAGTTCTGAAAAGGTACAAATTGAAAGTTTTGTAGAACTGAAAGCATTTTAAAGATGATAATGTTTTATTTGTCTCATTTAATCACATTGCTGTGCTAAACAAATTTTCCAGCTAGCCAAAATTAGAAGGGTGGATCACCCATCATGTCCTTAATTACCAGCACATTCTTACCATCAGATTATCTGAGATATAGACTAGTACCATCATTCTGTTTCTTGTATATTTCAGACAGATAATATATATTAGAAGTCTTCTCCAAGCTAAATGTCAAACTAATGTTAACAAAAACTCAAGAACTTTTGTCTGTTTAAAAACCAAAAGTTTGTACATGGGAAGGTACCAAATATTAAATTTATTTATTATATTTCAAATTTTTATACCCTCCCCCTCCCCAAAGTTTGTGCCTAGGTTTGTACCATACAAAAACGGGTTGGATTTAACTTGCATCGCACATGGTAAGATTTGTCAGCTACCTGCCCAAGATTGGTGGTTCTCTCCGGGTACTCCGGCTCATCCACCAGTAAAACTGAATGCAGCGATATGACTGAAATATTGTTGAAAGTGGCTTTAAACCCCAATCAAACAAAACAAACAAATCCCTCCCAAAATAAACAAAGTTTGGGAGATATATACTTTATATAAAATACCCTGTTTCTCTGTTCACACACCATGTAAGTTCATCTCCTCCTAAACCTTCAATGGATTTTGATGAAACTTTAAATAAACATAAAGCACAATATATAGATAGGCGCATAGGAAGGAAATTCATCTTGGCTCATTCCGGGGGCAGATAATCCAGTGGGAAGTAGGTGGGTTGGGGTATTTTTTTGTGAGTTTAGTTATCTTTTTATCTGAAATGGAAGTAAGATATCTTTCTGAAATCATTTTTCACTAAGATACACCTATGTAATAAGATTTCTTTGTTTAGTGATACAGAGCTAAATTAATGAAGAAAAAAACCGAAAAAAACATTTTGATACAACAATTATTATCTCATTTTGAAGTATTATTTTCCTTTGAAATTGTGGCGATAACAACATTTTCATTTGATTTAATTTATTTTCAGGGATTTCCACTTCATATGAATCTTGCTATTACGCCATCCAATCAACAGTTAGAACAAAATGCAATAAGAGTAACAAAAGAACAGAATAGACAGCTAACAAAGGTATTACTTTTTCCAAAATTTGGTAGTAGTAGATTCCAGTTCAGGTCAAAATGATAGGCCAAATAAATTAGTATTTAAGAGGCCCAAACATTGCTTTTTTTTGTAGATTTTATAGTGTCACTTCTAGAAAATGGGACTTGATGTTTAGAAAGTATGAGATTCCAAATTTAAATATTTGTATCACATTTCTGTTCTTACCTCCCTTGATCTTGAAAACAAAATCAAATAACCACTGACATGACTGATATTTGAAGATATTTATAGAGTGACATTTATTTCACAAGGGTAACAAATGTAACCACATGACAGTTAGCAAAAAAGACTGTGTTTAGAAAGTCAATTTTTATTCAATAAATAGATAAATAAAAAGCTGCTTGACTTTTCCTGCAAAAAAATAGAATTAAAAATCTAGATTTAATGTAGATGGTCTTGTCTAAATTTCAAATCATTAAATACCATTTCAATTATGAAATAAAAAAATGTGTTGCACATTATATAAGGGATGGATTTTCTATTATTGTTGTGATTGTGTGTTTTTATTTATGTTAACATGTCTTATGACCTTTCCTTAGTTCAGAGATGTTTTACATAAATGCACTAGTATAAAGGGAGATAACTTATGCAAATCAATAACATGTTTATAACTTGGTTAATATTTTCAGTTTATCCGTACTTTAATATTTTCAATTGAAAATAATAGAAATTCATAAATTTTGCAGGAAATAAGTCAGAAAAGTGAAGTTATTGCTCAGCTTGGAGACAAAATAGCACAGTTGGAGCGTGAAAAGGCATTACTGATTAGAGACTTGTTTGAGGCGCGATCACAGAATAAAAATAATTATGACGACACCACATTCATGTGACATGACAGAACATTGACATCAAGATGTTAAAATTATTGCAGAACAGTTTTGTGTCTAATTTATTTTGCTGGAAGGTCACAAAAGTTCAGGATTCAGAAAAACAACAGTCAGGAGATTATTGATCTCATTTGTGTTTCTAGATTGTGATAGCTGTTTAAGGGGGTACCCAACACCTTAGGGGGAAAGCTCTGAAACGTTTAAATCAAGTATCATTTATATTAACATTAATGCATCTCCGTGATCAAAAAATTTTGATGATGAAATTACTATATATCAATTGAAATAATTCAAGAGAAATGTGTGGTTCAAATTTCTTGAAATTTTCATGTTTTCCTTCTTTCATCAAAGTAAATGTTTAAAGAAAATATAAAGAAAATTAAACCAGTGGAATTTATTTTATTGATGGTGTAGGATACCCCCTTAATTTTTTATTTGGATCTAGAGTTTTGAATTCATTTAAGTCATTATTATATTCTCTCTCATCGCCGCCGGATAGATCATAACTTGGCGGCGGGCTGAGCGCTGTTTTAACCCCGCCACATACCTAATGTGCTTGCACAAGACAGAAACATGTAATCCATTAGTTATCGTTGTTTAAATAGTCATTTATTGTTATTCGTTTACTATTTTGTCAATCTATTAGGTCGATTACCGGGTTTTAATTAATAGTGTCACATTTTGTATTTTTGGGGCATTTTACAGCTTCCATTATGGTATATACTACGGTTCGTTATTGAAGGCCGTAATGGGACCTATAGCAGTTTAATTTCGTATGTCATTTAGTGGAAGGCTGTCTAAAGGACAATCATGTCACATCTCCTTTTTTATATTGATTTTAATAGATACGTTTCGGCCGAAGACGTCCACTTTGTAAAGCCCGTTTTTCAATCAAGAACATTTAATATTGTACAAACTTTGGCGAATAACCATTGACCTGTTCTTTGGTTCCTTTCTGACAGTTTGTTGTAAAAGAATTGAAACTGCAAATTGAAGCATGATGACGGATTTTATAAAATAGTTTGTGACATCGGAACAACACGACTAGAGAATCATATGTAAAAATATATATGTAACCTTCTTCATTCCAATCAAATATCGTATTTGAATTTCGTTGTCATATTATATAAATCAATTCCCCAAACATCATATTTCTATATAAGGCTATCAGATTTGATGCTTTATGGTTTGATTTCATAACAAGTCTCTATATTATACTTTTTTATTCTATTAATTTTTTCATAAAATGTGTTATTGAGAAT
Organism: Geukensia granosissima; assembly: GCA_032357055.1. Classification (NCBI taxonomy): domain Eukaryota; kingdom Metazoa; phylum Mollusca; class Bivalvia; order Mytilida; family Mytilidae; genus Geukensia; species Geukensia granosissima. The sequence goes on from JAULBM010336682.1 coordinate 10,036, forward strand.
TGATAATATGGATATTTGCACGAATGACGGTATGTCTTGCAGTCAGTACAATGGAAATTCTACTCGTGTTTTGTGAAAGAGTTTGTGGCGTACAAGCCTTCGTTCTTTGTGTTTCCGTTTTATCTTGTAGTTTGTTTTGAGTTTGTTTGTCTCCTTGGACGTTGTGTTTTGATCTCTCGTATAGGTTCTATAATGTATTTACATAGTTTAAAATTATTTGCAAAATGATTAAATCCAATTTTGTTTTAACATCAATGTTATATTTGTTTCAAATTGAATCTAATAATACACAAAGGCTTCGAAAAGTGTTAAAATAAGTAGTTGTCCCTGCCGTCGGATTTGGCTTTCTATTTCGATTTATTTGGTTTTGAGTGCTTTTGGTATGTATCTTTGACTACCTTTGTTTTGTTTCTAATGCTACTGATGATAGTTTACTCATTGAAATGTACATATAGCAGATGCAAAATTTCCATATTTACTCAATATTGGTGATTTTGTATTTTGAAACCACTGGGTCGATACCTCTGCTGGTAGATCATGCTTCCGAATAAATTTACCAGAGCAGTTGTCAGACTCGTCTGACATGACATTTATCAAATTTACAGTAATTTGCTGAAATTCTTAATCCCTGAAAATTCGAAAGGCTTCGAAAAGTATTGCATAAGTTTTTATCCCTGCCTCTCGGATATGCTATTTCGATTTATCTAGATTTGAGTGTTTTGTTTGGTATGCTTGGATCTTTGACTTCCTTTGTTTCGGTTCTAATGAGACTGATGAGAGGTAACTCATTGAAATGTAAATATAGCATATACAAACTTTTCCATATTTTTTCAACATTGGCAATTTTGTATTTGGTAATATAACATTAATTCTTAATACGTGTATATAATGTCAAATTTCAAACCTATTTAACCTGAATTCAATCGTATGTTTGATGTTATTATAAAAGTTCGCAGTCTTAGATAAGGGGAAAGGTTAAACGCCAACTAGAGGAAGCGATAGAAAACCGAAGGGCAGAGACCAAAGGGAAAAATCGACAGACACGGCAATCTCGAGAATAAGAATGAAATGGAATATAACCTACATACAGAGAAAAATAAAAACAGAAAACTATGTAAAAATGCAGTACCAACCAAAAAACCAGGGTTATTCAAACCCGCAACAAACTATATATCCCTCTCCCCAAGCTCGGAACCTGTAGTCCTGTGATTTGTCTTGTTGGTTTTGTTGTTTGCTCTCCGTTTCTTTTTCAATGGATTTGGTCTCTGTACTTTTGTCGGTTTTTTTATTAACATGTTGACAGATTGCATTTTAGGGCCCTTTTAGCTTACTTTATATTATGGATACCTGCTCCTAATGAATGTCGTAGACTGTAGAAGTTTACTTTCGACTGTTCTTTGGCGTACGGTGTCTCACAGGCAACCATATTACATCTCATATTTGGATTTATACATTAAGAGCAACGAATCTAAGAAGCATTGTACATACCGTGTAAATTAAAGGTTATTCCCGAACTGATCAACATCATGGCATTTATGTTGATATTTTGTCTGTAAACCTAACTATTGGTCTTTCATTGTACTGTATGTTATAGATAACATATTTTTTATTAGCCACTTTGTCTGTTCATAGGGCAAATTTACATATTTATAACATAAGGTCACATAGCAAATTTGTCAAGAAAAAAAATTACAAACTGAAATAGAACTCAAATTTTCACTTGATGTTTAAGATTCGTTAAAATATTATAATGATCGATAATTTTACAGCGAGTTGTATCGATATTGTTCAGAAAGTAACAAAAGGAAAACTTTATGATTTTCAGAATTACAGTCGAAATTAAATTTCTTAAAGTCCCATTATGGTCCTAAACAGTAACCCGGTATCAATACCATAAAGGAAGCTGTTAAAAGGCCACCAATTTGCAAAGTGTGAAAATATTTGTAAAACACGACAATCGACTTAAGCTATTGAAAAGATGGTGCAAAATAACAACTTATGACTATTTAAACAACGAAACCAACTACTGCATTACAGTTTCCTGGCTTGGGACAGGCACATTAAGTATTAAAGGGTTAAACCACTTTGTTAGCGCTCAACCCTCGACAGGACAGACAATAGCACACAAAAACACAGAGGATGAAATCAGTTATTGAGACTTAAGTTCAATTGAATTATGAAAGTGCACATCAAAATGAATGTATGTCCTGGTGGCTTTAACATGTGTAATCATTACCGTAGTTTAATCCAGATACCACCAATGCATTTTACATTTTTTTTATTTTGATCAATGCTATAGTTTCTATTATTGATTCATTTGGAATTCTTTCTTTCTTCTGGGAAAACATGTTCTTCTAGTACCAAACCCATTTTAAATAGTTTATATACTAGACCGTTGATCCCATATATAGTTAATGGACATAACCGTTGTACAAAATGTGAATGACATAATAAAGCGTTTTAAAGCAATAAAAATGACATGAATTATTAAACATTTGTGAAATTGAAAACTATTTCCATATTAACATTGCTAGGCATTTAACATATATATATATATATATACGATTTCAATGGAGTAACACCAGGTGTAAATTGTACTTTCACGTAACTTTGTTGTGTTGGGCTATAATTCCACATATTTTTCCAAAACGTCTCAAAAAAAACAAGACATGCTATACCAAAAAACAGGTTTGCGACATGCTTGATTTCCTCATTGATAACATATTTGTCACG
>JAULBM010336693.1:0-12768 GCA_032357055.1 Geukensia granosissima
ACCCAGGCCCCTAAATTAATTTGAATGAAGTTAATCCGGATCACAATGTAGTGTGAACGCAAATGTGGATTAAATCTGACACCATAATTCATAACATAACTTATGTTTTCTTTTGATTTCTGTGTATCAATTTAATCCGGATTAAGTTTAGCAAGAACCCCAACACTAGTGTGAAGGCAACAGGTTACCTGTAAATTGGCTTAAGTTGATCCCAAGTAAGTTAATCCAGATTAAGTTAAGCCTAGTGTAAACAGGCCCTTAAACACTTTTCATTTGCCTTTGGCTTACTTTTTTTTATGATGGTTATTTGATTAGGTTTTTCATGAGCATTAACTCCATACACTGATACACATGTACACTGACAAAAGATCTGCATTTGGAAATTACCAATTTTCTTGTTTGTGAGATAACTTGTCTGCAAATTTATCTGAATAAATTAAGCATGTTAAGACTGCTTCCTATTTACAATAAGATAATTTATATTTGGTTGATAAGAAACAGTTACTTCCCAAAAACTATAGTCATCACCACATATGTCTTTACACAATGTAAATCCTGTTTATTTATTTTAACTGTGAATTGATTGGTTGATTCAATGTCAAATATTTCATGCATATTCGGGACAAGGAAAAGACAAAAGCATATTAATTATTGATGAAGATTGAATCCTGCCTTGTCATGTTTGTACTAGACCAACACACTGGGCCAAATTATTAACATACTAGCTCACAAATACAACAGTCTGCAGGACAACATATGCCATTCTACGCAAACAGATTATTCTGACTCTGGGCTTACCAGTCTTTGCTATTACTCCTAAATGCTGCATGCCTAGCAAAGAAGCAGCAAATATCAATTTTTAAGTCTTTGGTTTAACCTGGCCGGTGATCGACCTTACGCACTCAAGTCAAGGCAAGCACACTAACCATAACCACAACACTGTTATCGATTTGTTTTCTTTCCTCAGTGCAGCATATAGTGATCAGAATATTGATGGAACATTGTACCATATCAATTCAAAACAGAACTATAACCCTTTGCTGCTACCTTAAATATACAATAAATCTTACCCAACATCAAAACAAAATTTGTAGCTTCTATCCCACCAGTGCCAACAGCTACCAAAGCTCTCAGTATGACTAGAAATATGAAATTCGATGCAAATGCTGATATAATGCCAAACACAGTGGTGGTGAATATTGCAATTATAAATGGAAGTCTCCTTCCAAAGTGGTCACTAATTGTTCCAAATGTAAAACAACCGATGATGCTTCCAATTCTCATAGTAACTGGAAGCCATGCGTAGGTCAGGTGGTCAATGTTCCACTGATCTTTGACAGGTTTACTTAGGAACACAATAACCATCATTTCTGCACAAATGGCAAAATAAGCACCTCCAAATAATATCAACATTTTGATGTTGAAGAGGCCGAATTTCAAGGTGGATAAAATGTCATCAATATCATGGTTGTTGTGCGGATTGTCATGGAGAAGCTCTGCACCACCATTTGTTTCAACAATTTGCTCTTTTGTTTCACCTCGGCCTTCATTGTCGTCTGAAAAACCTTCAATGTTCCCGGCCACATGTGAAGCAGACAGCTCCATGCCGCTTCCACCTTTCGATTTTCTCGGGAATGTTCTTCAAACATTTATAACCAACTACCAGCGAGGTAAAAATAAAACTGTAACGAACAGCGTGCATGAGGGCGCCCCAAAAAGTTTAATTCTTGCACCACTCCTCTATGAAGAATAAAAAAAGTCAAATCTTGAAATCTTGATGCCAGAGACCAGAGATAAAATTTGCACGTTCATGTTGTATATGCAATTTTATCATTTATAATTAATATATGGTTTAATATTTGGAAAACGATATATTTATCCAGAGACATATATATAATATATAATATGTATAAATTAAATACAATTAAATATACAATTGTATTATATGTCTCTGATTTATCTTAAGACTTGTAAAAACAAAAATATAAGTGAGGCACTTTACGCGCTTCAGCCGCCCGTATTTTTTTTTACGAGTCACAGATTTATTAACGGGGAGCCAGTGTTAAATACAAAATTGTTTACCTGTATGTTTGAGCTGCCAAACTCGGGACTTCGCGCTAAGCTTCGGTGGATATGGTTGCAATGGCTAATTTGAGTACTGTAGATATGCATGTCTGCATGTTTGACTGAAAAACCTTATATACTTTGCCCATTTGATATATCTTTAAAATTTTGACAGAGCTCACTAAACCCTTTCTTGGAAAAGAAACACAAAAATATCGTGAAAACCAAAGCCATGAAAAACATTAACATACGATATACAATTAAAAACAAACAGCAACAGCCGGTCACAGTATTCGATCCTGAAAACGATATGCGATATAAAGTTGATGAACAACTTACTAGCATATTTAAAACACACCCAAATCTGTTAAATTAGACCAGTCTAAACTCGTAAACAAGAAAGCTTGAAGAAATTACGTTAACATCAAAGCCGAAAACAAAAGCAAACTTGCATACTAACGGGATCGGGATTGGCTGATTTGGAATGCATTTTATCCATTAGTTATGAAGTGTAGTCGAGTATACCCTATTCCACACCATGGAAGGACTCGAACACTTGCAAATCATTCCAGGCATAAAAACAGACACGCATCTAATAAAGATAGAAAAAATCGTACCATAGGACAACATGGGGAGATTAAACCATGTACAGACCATGTGCTAAGTAGGTTTACTGTACACCTCCTAGGCCTCATCCTCATCAACTATTTTGAATTCGTATCTATACCCTTTTCATATATTAAATGTTAACAAGCATAATATTGGGATGCTTTTAGGTTTTACTGTTAATTTTGTACCACACCGTGTTATTTTTGCACAGGTAACTTAAAGTTTACCGACATCAAATGGCAAGTAAACATACATTGAATCATACAAATAAGGTACTATTGGAAAGATAAATGTATTGGCTATTCAAAACAAGTCTTCTTTAAATTTTATTGACTATTAAAAATGGACCCTTCCCCTTCCTTAAGTTTCGGAAACTCGATTTTTTGACTTTCAACTATTATACTGAAGTCTGTATGAAGTTTTGCATGGTGCATTATTTGTTTCACATTTAATCAAATATGGAAGTTTATTAAATTTTATTACCCTTATGTTGTTTTTCTGTTATTTTGATACAAAAAAGCATGAAAAACCAGGATTTTTGATTACAGGTTATTGTCATTTTTTTCTCTTCATTTTCGTAATGCAGAGAATTATAATTAGTTTTGTTTGGACTAATAACATTTGTTTTATATGAAAAGTAATATATATAAGGCATCATATAAGTTCAAGATACCTATGCTAAAATGTTGTTCACCTCTAAATTTTATAAAAATTTTACCCCTACCCTAGAAAATTTAATCATATCTATTTAAATACTCGTAAATTATGTCAAAGAAAAGAATTCTAAGATATCAAAGTGGCAGACAGATATCAGAAGACAGACAAGACCATTGTCAACAAAAAGGGAAACAAAATACATACATAGTAAGCACAACACTACACTGGAAACTAGAGGTAGACTAACACGAATATTTCAAAATCAGGGCGAGGTCAGGTACTCCGAAAGGGTTAGCAACTCCTCCTCCATTAGTGGCTCCCGTCGTGTTACTCAGTAGACAAAACAAAACGAAGTCCAATTGCAATCGGCGTAAGTCACAACCGGTATGGAACAGATTTGTCGTCACGACAGTGCGAAGATATCCATTGTCATTTGTGAAATGGATATTTCGAAACGGTCAACCAAAATCATGATGGCGACCGAAAAATTGTAGGAGTGATGACTTTCTTTGAGAAACCATTGGTTCAGTAGCTTTTTTGTCAACAGCAAGCCTCTATCAACAATGTCCTGAATCCTAATAGGAGGCACACGCCCTGGATAGCGTATCAACTGAGAAATATACACTCCGTATACAGGCGCGGCAGGAATTATTATGAATTAAAGTAGTTAGATCATAGGCCTTTCACCGTCGGAGTAATGCAGAAAAAAAATAATAAAACCCAACATTAACAGGTAAAACTATGCAGCCTGGAAGGATAAGCAGTTTCCGCCTATTTCATTTGATACTAATGTACACCAAACGAAATTTGCCACGACTTAAGTCGAAATATATCGAAAGTTGAGCTATGAAGTATGTCACAATATATATCGTTGGAATTCTAATTTTTTGCCGCAACTTATTCTGCAGTTAAAATTTTGGTTTTCCTCAGCACAAAAAAATTTCCCATTACCCCTCTATGTTAAATTTTTTACATTGAAGAAAATTGTCTCAAAATGCCATGTTTTCATGGAGAAATATTCTGCTTCAGTGTTATAACCAAAATATAATTAAACTTTATTCTTAAAATTTCATTATTTATCTGTCATAAAACCACAAAAATAAAAATTTTATCATGTCTTCTTACCCAGGACTATTGGTTAATTGCACCATCAAAATGAAGCAAATTTACAAAGTCAAAAAAATTAACATTACACCCTATGGGGAAATTGTTCATTTCCTGTTAAAATGAATTTTTAGCTACAGCTTCAGCTGCAGCAAAAAATTAGAATTCCAACGATATATAACATCATATATTTCATCTTAAAACTTTTGATACAGGTTTACTTTTGTTGTGGCAAATTTCGTTTGGTGTACTATAATTACTAAAATACCTGCCATATTCTTTTTTCAAAATGCAAAGATCTTGTGTGTAGCTCTATATTAAATATAAATGTGTGCATACATAATATTTTAGTTTTGCCTGCCAAAAACCGAACATGAAATGAGAGAAAACCAAAAGACAACAAAGAGTGGATAATTGATAAACATGGTAAAAAAGAATAAGGTAATGATGAAACATTCCAGAAAATGGAAAACCAACATTTATATAAACCTATTGACCCCCCAAAAAACTTAAGTTTGTCTGGAGAGTTCCTGCAAATTCTACTTGGGCATTGACAGTCGACCCCTGTTGGATAGTATTTCCCTCGCATAGACAGAAAAAACACTTATGTGCATAAGGCAAGTTTCCACTGGTTGGGACACACTTTTGTTTTTTGTGTCGCATACAACAGTTGGAAAAAGCGAGACATGGGTTTACTTTCCAGTTGCTGCATTGTTCCTTGACCTAATTTGCATGGTTAAGTGACTTTAACACTGTCAAATTTTCATGCTTAGTTTCTTAGTGTCTTTATATAAGTCAACAATATTAGGGTTTCATATATATATATATTACATGTATTAGAAATACATGTCAGGCTGACATATGTTATGTCCGTGACCTAATTTTCATGGTCCAATGACTTAGTCAAGTTTTCATGCTTAGATCCATTTCTCAGTAACTATACATGATAAGACAACTTAAGACAAAATATTGTGGGTCTAGGTAGTTCACTTGCTGAGAATTGGACTTGAAAATGTGAAAAATTTACAAAGTCTCTCATCGTTGAAAATTAGGTCAAGGACACAAGACATGTGTCAGACTGTCATGTATAAGCAATAGTGTATTTCCATACCCAATATTTTTTATATGTAGACACCAAAGATCACTAGAGTATACTTGGTCTGTTTTGTTGTGTGTTGGAGATTTGAATGTCCCTTGTGACATCACCAGTAAATAGTCATTGGAACTATTATCCAGTTAAAGTCTTTACAACTATTTCACTGGCAAATTCAAATCAATGAAAAAATAGTTAACTTATCTTTTTTACATTTAGTATAGAGAACATATACTGAGGTATAATAATTAATGGCTATTAAAACAACGATAACCACTGGACTACAGGTTCCTGGCTTGGAGCAGGCACATTATGTATGTGGCAGGGTTAAACCAGTATGTGAGCACTCAACCCTCTCCCTAACCTGGGACAGTGGTGTGACAAAACAGCAATAAAAACACAAATGTGAACCACATTCAAATGATGGTCTAATTTTACCTTATATTTCATGTTGATCTGGATTAACAGATATCTACAATGTTTTTATCATTGTCAAGGTAAATTAACAGTTTTTTATGGTAAAAGTGGTCAAGTCTATCTCCATCATATGACACTATTCAGCATATTATTATGACCTGGGTATTACCCTTGCTGTTATATTACTGGGTCCACACTTAACAGTGTGCTCTATTTTATCTTTTCATGTTAATATGTTGTGTTTGATAAGCATCTCAACAAATTCATCAAGCCTTAATACTACTGGGAGAGGCCAACTTATCAGTCTATAACAACAATACCATGTACTAAAAATATAATTTATTAAGTTGTACTTTTAACAGTTAAGTTTTCAGGTCATGTAACATTATCTACCATTTTCACCTGAAGTTTCACTTCTGATGTGTACAGCCTTGACACATGCAATTACTAAATATCCAATACTAGTGTTATCCACAGGTGCAGGATGTGTAATAAAAAATATACTAAATATAATACTTAGTATATTTTTTATTATGTGTCCTGCACCTGTGGTGTTAAATTGGTCGTGCATTTTTGATACAATTAATAACTTCATTTGGTTGTTTTTAAACACACAATTGTCTGGATTTTTCTTAGATTTTCAAAAATCAAGAAACTCATCAATTAGTAATTTGATGGTCACATTGGAATTGAAATTATTAAAAATTCAGACGTTTTTTGTAGGTATACAATCAAACAAATTAAGCAACTAACTGCACAAAACAGTAAAGAATTAAATGTATGTGCATAGTTCTGGCTGCACTCATCTGAAATGTGGTATAAAAAAAAGTCAAGTATGTCAGATGACTTAACATGAACCTTAATAAACTATGTCATGAACTTTTTGTCTCTGAAAGATAAGCCTGTAAAGATCTCCACAATGCTGTTATGTTTCCAGATCCAAATCCCCGAGCTCCAAATCTCTGAATAATTTCCAGGAAAAAGGTCTTTTCATCAAATATAGGCTGTGTAAATTTCTGCATTAAATACCTGAATAAAATAATTCAGAAAATCAGTAAAACTCTTTTTGAAACACTGGATTTAAATGTCACTGAAACATTGTAATTTTTATAATAAAACGTTAGATAAATGATATTAAAACACTAGCCCAATTTATTTTGTTAGATAAATGATATTAAAACACTAGCCCAATTTATTTTTGTTAAAATGCATTATTAATGTTTATGAATAATAAGTCCTCAAATCAATGTCTTGGTGACACACGTGATTATATTGATGAAACACTCTATTATGTTGCTGATATGCTAGATTTATGTGGTGTAAACAATAAATGACTACATTGCTAAAAAAACAGATTTATGTTGTTGGAACACTAGATTTTTGTGTTACTGAAACACTTGACTTGTTGTTATAACATTTGCTTAATATGTTTTAGCAACATTAAAATTAATATGTTGTTGAGAAACTAGACATACGATTTAGAAACACAAGATTAATATGCTGTTGAAACACTAGATCTATATATTATTAAAAAAACATATTAACATGTTTTTGAAACACTAGATTCATATCCTATATAAAAAACATATTAATATATTGTTGAAACACTAAAGAAATTAAGTTAAAAAACTAGACAAATATGTTGCTAAAACACTAGTTCAATATTACACAGAAAATGTATACATATATTTATCAATTATGGTCTTTTGTTGAGGTCCATATATAACTTATTGACTGACACAAAAGTCCTTAATTTTTATATTATATACGTAAACAAGGACATTTTTTAAGGCTTCAATGAAACATAATAAAAATACAGGGCATGAATGTTCTATTTGATACTTGTCTTGTAGGGAAATTAAAAAATTAATCATTAAATCTTTCAAATTTCTACGGACTACATATCTGGAACTCTGAGTCAATATCACTAAAAATAGTAAAACCGCGTCAATATCATCTAAAAATAGTAAAACCGAATCCGTACATGTTTCATCATTGTAATCACGTGACTGTTTCAACCAATGAAGTAATTAGAAACAATTGTATTATCTGGTTTAAATGCTAGAAAAATATGTTGGTAAAAAATGACTAAGCTGTAGATGTTGGACACATTATATAAATATGGCAATACTCAATTGATATTGTTGAAACTCTGGATTTCTATTGTTGCAACACTAAATATTGTTTAAAACCTAGACTTATGTTGACAAAACATTAGATTTTATGTTTTCATTACAGTAAATTATGTTTTTTTGAAACACTAAATGTTGAAACATTAGATTTTATGTTGATGAAATACTTAATATATATGTTTTTGCAACAAAAGATTTATTTGTAACCTTAGTTGATCTATGTTGTTAATAAAATTCTAGGCTTTCAATGCTTTTATTTTGCATGCAAGTTATATTAGAACATGGCTTATGTCCAGACCAGCTTAAATACTTGGATCAAACTGGATGTCATAAAAGGAGTGTCCCATGGGAAGGACAAAAACTGTAGAACTGAACAAACCATAGGAATATTCAGATGTCAGATTAGACAGGATTCAATATATTTGTCTACTTCTCAGTAATGACACAGAGAACAAGAATCATGCCTTGCAAGAGTATTTTATGTGCTGCAAATATCATATGGAGATCACACAGCCTAGAATAGTTGAGCAGAAATACATTTAAAACTGATTTGTTTGTTTGATTGGGGTTTAACATCACTTTCAATAATTTTTCAGTCATATTGTGGCTGTCAGTTTTACTGATGAAGGAAGCCGGAGAAAACCACCAACCCTAGGCAAGTAACAGACAATCCTTACCACTTGTGACACTTTTTAAATACAACCCGTTTTTGAATGGTACAAAGTCAGGCACAAACTTTAGCGGTATAGTGATCGTTACAGGTAAGTTTAAATCAACTATCTAGACCACTCAACCACCCAGACCCACTTAAAACTTATATTGCTGTCGGTGATCAATGCAGATATAACATTTTTTATTGTCACCTACTAAAATTTAATCATATTTATTCTTAATTTGATAATATATGTTGAAATAAATAAATAAAGAGAAGAACCCAGAAGCAAATGCTATAAAAACAAAATTCCCATTACTACATACACTTGTATTTACCTTTGCTCACCAGAACTGGAATCTGGGTCAGCTTCATTGTCAATTAAGATTCCATTCTTCTTCAGAATTTCTACATCTTCATTTATTTCTTCTATTTCTTTAAGTTTCCCTACCTGTAGTAAATAACAAGAAATTTTACACATGAGGTATACATTTACTTCAGTTAACAAGAATATGAGAACTCTGGACTTCATCATCTCTGGTAGTAAAATTACTATTCAATCAGTATTATTATCTTAAGTGAACTGGATTACACAAAACAAATACAAGGAAAATTTGGTGACCTTAAGAAATAAGTTGAAATAGGCAACCTGATGTAATATACCTGCATATAATGAGAGAATTGGAAAGAACAAATTCAAGCTACCAAAAGCAGGCATCCACTAAATAGTTGAAAAAACCATCTCTGCAGATAGAAATATTTTGCTGTAAAGTTCAAAATTGTAAAACTCATGACTTGATAATTTTCTGTGTTAATTTTATCTGGTCTGACATATTTGCAATAAGAATGTTTCATTTTTTTAATTTTCTAAAAGATGGATGTATTTATATAAGATAACAATTATTGTACCTCTGTGTAGTATGTGTAAGGTGGTTCTACAAAATTCACTCCTTGATCCTGAAGTATAGAAACAGTATTCACTATGTCCTCTGTGTGTAAACCAATATGTTGTATACCTTCTCCATTATGCTCTTCCAAAAATGTATCAATTTGATTTGGTCCTGTAAGAAGATGAAAATAATCATCTTGTTAAAATTGAATCATTCCTGCTAAAAATACTAAATTTTCTTTATGAAACCAAAGGGGCAGATGAACATCTTTCAGAAAACAGACTAAAGAGCACTAAACTCCTTGTCCATATTTGTGATGATTTGCAATAATAAAAAATGCCTTAAACTGGATTTCACATGTCATAACTAGATCTGATAGCCAATATTCTTTTCAGATAAGAGAGAGCAAAGGGAGCACTTCATTGTAGAATTGTGGTAAAATAGATGCTTATTCTATGCTCTTTGAACTTAAAAATCCTTTATCCTTTTAAGGCCACTGTTTCTAGATAAGCAGTGTGTCACTAAGCAACTTTGTCCAACCAAAGGATGTACAAAAATAAAAAAAATAAAAATAACAGCAGATACAACTCTAAGACATAGCAGAAAAATTTATCTTGGCTCAAAATCTACAGGTTTGAAACTACCTCATATAAGTGTTAAGACTTAAAATAGCAAATACATGTAGATATGCAGTGCGGTTGCCATTACTACTTTTAGTATCTTGATTTTAAACATGATACACTTTTCAATGAGGTTTTAATAATGTATCAATAAACTGTTCACTGCATCCATGTAACAGTAGTTTTATGCTTGAAGAATAACTTCAAATAATATTATATAAATAGGAAATGTTGTAAATGTATGATTGTCAATGAGATCCAAATTACAAACAGTTTGATATCTACATGTACAGGTATACCACCATTATATTTGGCCAAATAAAAATCTTCTTTTGACAAAGGAACCTAATTTTTAGTGCACAACCATTTTTGAACCGGTTTTGAACAAACACTATGAAAGTAAGGACAAGTCTACCCAATATTAGATTATTAATTATTATGGGAAATTCTTGTTCCTACCAACTATAATTTTTAACAAGCATGTTAACAGAAACAGAAATTTTATTGTTTAGCCAAATTTAAATTGTTATTTGGAGATATGCATGTAGTTTAGAAAATTTTATAAAACAGGATGAAGTGTTGTGCAGAAATTTTATATCACAGAAAAATCATCTATCCTTATCTATAACATGTAAAGTGTTTAATGGTTGGGGCAAATTTCCCTCAATATTATATTCTTGTTGGACCAAATTCCTTTAAAGATATACATGTACCTTTTGGATACTTTTAAAGAATAAAGTGATAATGAAACACATAGTTAACTGTTTAAAAAATATTATTTTCAATTAATTTTTAATTTACCTTGTCCTTCAAGAGCTTCAGCTATCACAAATTTGACACTATTTAATGAACCTTGTGAATAGAGACCAGTTTCTGCACATTTCCAGTATTCAAAGGCCTTCAGACGAATCCCTACATCATCATTGTCAATCACAAATCCATCACTCATATCTTCATCGCTGAAATAAGTTCAATACTGTTATATTCAGTGCATAGTAATAGTGAAAGTCAACAGTCACTATGATTTTCTCTTTATGTTTCATTAACCATGCACCCTTAAAAACCATTATCCATCTGCTTGTGATGCAGATTTAATCTATTAATCAAATTAAGACTGTTAAACATGATAAAAATGACCAGTTTTTGCATTTAATTCTCATTTCTTGAATTTTCGTTTAGGCATGGTTATAAAACCTTGTTATTAAAATGCAGACTTTAATTTTGAGCTAATCTTTTATATGTCAAGGAAAGTTTAGATACATAACAGTGTTTACATAGACCTAGCCTTTGGTTGAGAGATGCATGGGAAGGGTTGGATTTAATAATTTTTTGTATATGAATAAAATTTTCTGTATTTCATGTATTTAGCCTGTCATCAAAGTGATTAACATGATTAAGTATGATCAGAAAGAGTGGATTTCTACCATTGTTGAAGGCCACATGGAAATCTCTATTTATTTTATTGTTAATTCAGCTGCTTAGATGCTCACATTTAACAAGTAAAGGATGCAAAGTGATGGTTATACAAATCAAGCCATGGACAGACAGCAAAGTCATGGATGTTATCGGTGAATGAATGAATGAAGGCTTCTTTCAAAAGGGTGGGAATGATATAAATGTGTGCCGAATACTTCCCTTAAATACATGTATCTGGGATTGAACTTTTCTTTTAGCCTATCTCTAAAGAACTGGAGGTGTTTTGCTGCAAAGGAAGACTCAAAAATAATCTCAAATTACCTGTTGATGTAAAACCTATTCATCCCTAATTTTTTTTCATAAAAATCTAAGACATTCTCCGAAGAACCAATGGCGCATGCAAATGTCACATGATCAATGTGTGTAACTAGCTGGTTTATGTTGCTTATTACATGGTTGTCTATACTTTGAAAGCCTGGTAAAAATTTTCCACCGTAATTACTGTCATCAACTAAGGTATGAGTAACATTCCCAACACAAGATTTAATAATAGCAATTTCTACTGAACCACTGCAGTCTGAATGGACGGTTGCTGGTTTCAGGACCTCTCCTCCGGCTTTCTGAACTCTTTCAACACATTTCTTGACATCTTTGACCTTCAAAGCCACATTACAAGCTGTATTTACAAATGCCTTTAATCTATTCGCTGAATTAGTTCTAACACTAGTGTGTGGATATAAATCTACAATATACGTGTCATCTATATGTCCGATTACATCAGAATTGAGAATGACTGGTTGTGTAACTAAAAATTTGGCTTTCCCTGCACACAGTACCCACTGGTTGTAACAGCTGACTGAACGTTTGGCAATTAGAGCAAATCTGTACTTAGTTTGTAGGTCTCTAATTAATTTCTCGCCGTCATGAACACAAAACTCAACATGATGGACACTACAACTATCCATGCTTTCATCAGCTGTTGATGAAAAATCGGCTGCTACCGGAAGAACTCTTTTGTGTTGATTTTTTTAGATCCGTGAAGGCGCATTCGGACATCCACCTAAGGATACCTATGGTTAACCCTAAGGTTGAATGCCACCATAGGCAAAGCATT